>WAAG01030322.1:23208-47924 GCA_013390105.1 Tichodroma muraria
TAAGAGGACTGCTTGATGAATGTAACTCCAGTGTTTATTTACTTCACTTAGGTAGAAGCAGTGACTCAATTATATTGCATTTTGGTTTTGCAGTTCTAAATTGGCAGGGTGCTCACAGCCTATGAGAGAACATATTTTGTTTGTTTTAAATATCTGAAAAAATTTTAATAAATAAAATGATGCAGTTGGTGTAAGATTTATGATGTCCTGAGTTTTCCATGATTTTAAGTGGTTGGTTTTGTACATGACGTGTTAGTCAAGTATGCAGCCCAATACCAGTCTTGTCTGGCTTTTGAAACAAAAGGTCTTTTGTTGTGGTGAATCACAGAAAAAGCTTTGCAGGTTCTGTTTTCATGATGACACTTACAAGCAAGAATTCCCATAAAGTCCCATCACCCTTTCTGGAGAGGAAAATTAGGATTCATACAGCAGATATGCTGCTGTCAGAGTCGGAAAACCCAACAATGAAAAAAGAAAAATAATTGCTGAATAACTTCACTTTTTGCCATCATTTTCCACATAAGGTATCCAATATGTCATTCAGCAATGAACAGACAGAACCATAAAGTCTCTCAACATCATTCATCCAGTTACGTGCCCCATTAATTTTCCAATCAAATTAACTAACAACAAACTGACTGCCTTCTAAGACAAGCTCAGAACTGAAAATTCTCTTTGTCCTGGTAATGCTTAGAGTAGATTTATGAAAAATACTCTTACTTAATAAAATAAACTGAATAGGTACTAGAACACATCATTCATGGATGTTATACAGTCCTGTGTATGTTGACATCTTCAAAGCAGATACTTTAGCTAACTCCTTGCTTAAGTGTTCCAATAAAATATGTCTTGAAGTCACTGGGAGCTTTCCCACTTGCTTCAGTGGACATTGGAGTAGCTTCTAAAAAGTTATCAAGGCTCAACAAATGAGCTTTTATAGGCTTTTGTGACTGTTAGGACAAGCTTTCCTTTAAAATAAATTTTGATGTCAGGAAGGCTTCCTAACGCATTCCCAAGAGGGCCATGAAGTGTTTTGCTAATCACAAATCCTTCCACGCCAAACTTTCTAATACACTGAATAGCTACAGTTAGGTCTGGGAAACTCTAATTTAAAGCACTTTAAGGTAAATATGGAAATTAGGAGATTAGAAAAGCAGTGCGTTGGGTGAGTTATTAACCGAGGTAATCCAGGCCTCCTTACCCATGTGCCATCATATGCTCTACGTTCTTCCTTAAGCTTATCCTAATGTGTTTTCTTTAAGGCTGTTTTCCACTTCCTTAGTTCATGAAATAAAGCAACATTAGCTCGTCTCAGTGTTAACAGATGTTGTGAGGAATTATTTCAATGTCTCTTGTATCCTGTATCTCTCCATATCTTTCAGCTCGTTTGCAGCAAATTTTATGCAATTTTGCCCAGGAAAAAAACCCCAAACTGTAGGGATTTACACCACACCCTCGCTACCATTAAATAAACCTAGCATGAAGCTAAATCAATACAGTCCAAGTATTTTTATACATTTTAGAAGTCTTTTCACATCCTCAGTTCTCCCTTGAACTGGCAGATATCCAGTTTGGGACACAGTCCATACACTTTATACTGTTCATGTACAGCTCTGATTTGGAAAATCAGAGAGTGGTGGAACCTCAGAGCAGAGAGAAATAATTGCACTCACCACTCCCTACTTTACAGACATAATAACAAATCTGAAGTTTCAGGAGCAGAGCAAGAAGCTCTACTAGATGCTCATTTACTATATTATTATTACTATTTATTTATTATTATTTATTGTTTATTATTATTGTTATTACTACTCACTGCCTTTCAGTGGCATTCCTGCCTAAATACAGCTTCCTAGAAGAGAAATTGCAGTAGTTAAGTACTTAGTTCAGTAGAGAAAAGAAGGAACACATAATGGGGAAGTTCTAGAGAAGTGTGCTTCCAGTAAATTCAACTGAGCACCCAAAATTTTGTCTAACTACATGAAGTTGACATGAAAGCAGCAAGACTGAGGAGCTTTCTTGTTAGGCATGGACCAAAGGTTCAGTGAAGTAGGTGGGAAAAAAATCACATGTGCTTCAACGGACTGCTGTTTAAACCTCACTTGTTTCAGATCAGGGAACATTTTATTTGAAGTTTTTAATGTCACTAAAAAACCCAAACAAATGTCTGAATGAATCTGGGTACAGATCATACCTTCCTCTGATTTAGGCTCCCCACAATTCCTCCAAAATGAACAGCAGGACTGGAGCACATCCATGTTAGGGCAGAATTTGGCCCACTGATGTCAGCCATTTGAATACACATACAATATGCTGTAAAAGCAAGTATTTGTGAAGACTGGACCGTGAATGTGAGGAGAAGGGGCTGAATCATATTCTCATCATGAATGAGTGATGACACCCTTTTATCCAAACAAAAGAACTAATGTCTACTGGAAGGATAGCCTGAGGCAGGATTGCTTTAGGAGAACAAAGGCACTTGGTTTTTTGGAGCACATGCAGTAAGAGTGCTGACAGATCAAGCAAAAAACACAGTTTAGCTAAAGAAGGACATTTAGATCTGCCCTGTGGATGGGACCAGGGGTCTGGCATTTACAGATTACACATTGGTTAATGAAACAGAAACTGGTGACAAAAGTTTGATAACAATAATAAGGGGGGCAGGGGAGGGGATCATGAAATGTGCAGCTCTCACATGTAGTCACTGAGGCAGAAACATGGTTCACACTCAACTTAAAGGCCCACAAGATATGCAGGGAAGCAGTACCAGGTCCGATGGATGAGAGCAGAAAAGTATTTCAATTTGCATTATGATGTCTTCAGTGGCACTTCAGATGCAGAAAGATACATTGGGAAAAAGCAGGCTTCAAAACAGTCTTTAGCTCAGAGAGAAATTGCTCCAAAAAATCAAATTGTGATTTATATGTGAGCAGCAAGTAGTCAGGATATTTCCTGAGAAACTCTTTCCCTCAGGGGAAAGAGGCAGTGCCTACACCCTCTAGGCTGCACTGCTGTTCCTCCTGGTCTGTTCCATTACTCTGCTTTGACTCCAGCCACCCCTGTGAGATGCCCAGTAGGAGCAGAGCACGAAGCTCTCCTGGACAAGGGCTTCATCCATAAATACCACACCACTCAGAGGAAATTTCATTTCCACCTCCGCATCCATATGGGAACACCAGCAATTCTATAACCATGAATCCTGGCCCCAAGGCCCACTTCCACCTTGTTAAGGAGAGTTGTCTGAAGACACAGGCAAGAGCTGCATACTTTTAGTCCAAAATATGGCATTTCTTTTGACAGAAGATTGCATGGCATCCTGCAGTGGTGGTCATCCTGGCGGGCTGTTGGGTTTGCAAGCCACCCTCAGCCATTTCATGCCTGGCTGAGCGACTGCGCGCTTGTTCCTCACGCGCATTTGCTTGGGGGATGAGGGCCCCCAAGCCCAAGCCCCTGGAATTCAGCATTTGTATGATTTATACGTGCATTTTATACCACGTATGGGATACATATATGTAATGTAGCCATGGCCCTGCCCTCCCCAGATGACAACATCGCAGCGCAAACATCACAGCATCACTGATGCCAAAACACAAACACCATAAAACAATCATCACACTATTGGGGCTATAAACATCACAACATCAACCCTGGCCCTAACAGCCTTAATTCATTCCTTTAGGCAATGCTCCAGGAAAAAATGACAAAAAAAAATTAAAGGGGGAGAGAGAAAAAAAGGGCAGAGTGGGTGGGTGGGTGGTACATGCAGGTGGGGAGTGTGGGCACCCAAGCAGACCTCTCCCCCTGGGGTCCCCAAGGGGTATATGCACTTTATTAAAACTGGTTCTTCTCATCCCTGTTTCATGCATCTCAAATCAGGATAAAATCCTGTAACCACATTAGCCAATCCAGACATATTTGTCCATTACTTAATGCATTACTCAGATTTCAGTAACAGAAGGTATGTGATCTAGAGTCAAGTTCTGTTATGCTTGGATGAAAATAAAAACACTAAAAAAAGTTCGTGGTAACTGCACCTGTGAGACAAGATTCACTGATTTTGGGAATGATGGCTATGACTTTTCTAGCAAGTAATTTAAAAAATACATGTCTCCATTTACATTAACAGCTTTATTCTGATGATCATGTCAAGGGCCTAATTGACTAGCAATGAGCTACCTCTGTCAACAGAAAGCAAAGGGACATTTTCCTCATCATTATTTCAGCAACTAGGTTTGGTCCTATTCAGTTTTTCCTACAGTAGCAGGATAGCATAGAGGATCTGTGGCTGTTCATTAGGAAACTAAAACAGACAGGGGAAAAGCCAAAGTTAAGGCAAGAAAATCATGCTCACTATTTCATTGTCCAGTTTGGAGAGAGAGAGGAAAGAAAAAGTCTATAGCTGAGTGTTTTGATTTCAGCTCAAATTCATCTATCAGAGATTGTGTGGGCAGGAGCATAACTTGCTTTTTTGCCAAGAAACATCTCCCAAAGGTTGAACGTGATTTGGAAACAAAGAAAATAAATTTCAAAAAGGTAACAAACCTCCACTGCTCCTCACCCACTCTTGGTTTGACACCCAGTTTGGGCTTTAGTGAATCCCTTGAGTCATCATCGATAGTTCTCAACAGCATGATTGCTGGCTGCTCCCTGTGGCTTGTTTGGCTGGAAGTATCCCTGCCAGAGGATACAGAGGTGTTTGCCACTTTGCTGTTGCAGCTCAGGAAGTCTCCTTGGCCTCTCATGCTGTGTCACCAAGGACAGAAGCAGATACATGAAGACAGATGTTGTTTATCCAGTGTTGCTCTCCTGGTTTCTGCCCTGGCTTCCTTATCTCTCCTCTCCAATGCAACAGGGCAGCAGCTCTGAGGCACTCTGTGAAGGTGTGAGGAAATAAGATGCTTTTGGGGACTAGGTAAGAACCTTAAGAGTCTCATGCAGGGCAGGAGGAACTTCCCTAATCCTCAGTACCTTGGCCCACCTGTGCAGTGCTGCTCTTCCGGGGGAATGCTAGGAGAGAATCTGGTAAAAGCCAAATCAGAGCTAGAAGTCCCCTGACTCCCACCAGTATTCACATGCCTTGAGAACCCTTCCTCCTACCACCTCCTGCACCCAGCTTGGTACCTTCTCTGCTAACCCTGCCTCATCTAGTCTGCTCTGGCCCACTTGTGGGGACCAAATGTCTTGGTTATATCAGGCTCAAGACAGCCCTTGATGTTGATCCACACTCTTCCCGTTCTGTATAGATCAAATCAAAGAGCACATGGATTTCATGACAGAAGATGATCAACACTGATAGCGAGAGGTCACCCTAAGGTCATCATTATGCTTATACCAAATAAACACCCACACTGTGAGCCCCGAATAAAGGAAAAGCCAGGAAATCTGCTGGAGCTCAGCTCCATCTTTCATGCTCTCCCTCATCCTATCACCCCCTCCTCAGCATGTTTGCAGGCATTGAGCAGAGGAATTCAGCACAACCACACCCTGTGATCCTGGCTTCTGACCTCTTCCTGGTACTGCCCACAAGCAGGGAAGTTCAGTAAACCCTGCGTGCAGCTCACTGAAATTTCCTGTCAGGGTGACCCATGCCACTCCGAGCCAGTAACAGGGACCCCTTGAGGCTGACTGTAAATGTCAATGTAGAAATACCCGGAGAGTGTTTGGGAGGAAAGCCAGGAGGTGAGTTTGTGGGACTTCATATCTGCAGCCTTGTCGATGTGTGTGTTGAAATCTCCCAGGATGACAAGTCAGGGTATTTCATCACCATTGTCAACAAGGTATCAGTGAACTCCTTTATGAACCCTTTAGTCTGTAGAGGTCTGTAAATGAGCATAAAACTCTTTGTTAGCTTTGGCTCAGGTTTCTATTGTCAGATGAATGAATTCAAACCTTACTCTCAGCCTCCATTAGAGCTGCCAAATCCCACCCAGAGGAACTATCTGGGGCAGCAAACTGCTTTATCAAACCTCTGTGCCCCTGCACTTAGCTGAACTTTTTGCCAAGTGCTGTGCATGATCTCCTTGCTTTGCAGAAACAGTCACGCTCTTCCAGGAAGGTTCACAAACAGCACAGATCCTTTCTAATCCTGTTCATCGAGTGACAGGAGACTTCCCACCCTGGGGGACTCTATATTCACTCATCAAGGGCTATCAAAATCTCCCACGACTGTAATCAAAGTGTGCGGGTTGGGGCTTCAGCAGCTCACCTGTAGGAACCTGGAAGTATTGTATTTTTTTTCCCCAGTGTACGTCTGGCTGTGTATTTCTGACTGGTTAGCTTCTTCCTTATCTTGCTCAGAAGTCTTGTCACAGCTGAAGACTCAGTGCTCAGGTGGGTAGCACAGAAAATTGTCTCTCTTTTTTTTTTTTTTTTTTCTTTTGGGGTGTGTCTTTTTCACATCTCCTGAGGTAGCAGTACTCCAAGCCTTTTAAAGCTTTTTAACTTTTACAACTCCGTTGTCATCTAGGAGAAGCCACTGCTCTCCGTAGCTCTAGCAGACACCCTCACAGAAGGACTCAGACTGTTTGAGGGCACTTTTCTGAGACCCATTCTGTCGTTATTTGCATATTCCCTAGGTCTGCTCAAGGATTGTTTGTGTCCTACCCAGGCGAGTATGTGGAACCCAAGATAATGAAACCAACAGTAAGAATGTGAGTGCCAGCAGTATCCACAGCTCCTGATAAACAGAAAACCAGGGCCACCCCTGGCTAAACGAACAGACAGTGACCTTGCTGCTAAGTGAGAAGAAAAGCACCCCTTTTCTTGCTCATAACGCATGGGCTACGTGCAAAAATAGCTGCTAGTCAGCAGCAGCGTGCTGCTCACATGTGTGGGCAATATGAGAACAAGTTTACTTCCAAGCCCCCTTTCTCCTATTAGTTCCTCATCTTTGATTTTATGTGGGTTATCCAAGGATGAAGGTTATCTGAGGACTTATTTTCAGCAACAGAGATTTTTAAAGGGCTGGAGGTTATCTGAGGTTTAGCTTGAAAATAACAGTACTTTGGAGAGTTTGCAGCCCCGCCTAGTATCATTTAGTTGAAGATATGCCCACATGCACAACTAGTCAATTCACTCTGGTAATTTAACAGCCTTGTTGAATTCTTCACTGATGCAATGGTTTCATTTGCCAGCTTTTATAAATAACACTTTCTAAAAATCTCTGTTTACCCAGGACATCCTGGCTAACAGTGTTTTGGCACAGGGTACTCGTTCCTTCGTCATTTTGTAGCAAGACCTCAGCAAAGCAGCACACACAGACATGAAGCTGTCAGCCCCTACAAAACTCCAGTTCAAAACACAGAGTAAAATCTTCCGCAATAGCACTCATTGTCAAACCTTCCTAAACCCATTCTTCAACTTCAACATTACTCTCCCGAAAGATTCAAATTAACAGTCTCGGGTTTTCTCTTCAAGGCACCCAGTGGTCACAGACCATGTCATCTAAAGTTCACATTAAGCTGTAGGAAGAAGGATGGTTAACACATGCACTTTTGGCATGTTAAAACTACTCACAACTGGGCAAAAGCCTGTCTGGGCACAGAGGTTTCCTATAGGCAGATCCTAAAATCTGCAACAGACTCACCAAAAAACTAAGGATCTGGATACATTTCATTGCAAGCAAATACTCTATAAGACAGTACACACTTGTTTACCTTCTTTTTCTTGCTAAAAATCCAAAGAAATATTGGTGAAAGAAAACAGAAACTGGAAAGACTGGGGTGCCATCTGACAGACTGTCGTACTCTCCATGTCCCTGAGGAGAGGAGGAGGGAGCTGCAAGGATTAGAGTTAGTCACCTTGCCCAATGCCAGCTGGATGGGGCTGGGAAGTCCTGATGATGAGATCAAGCTTTCCCCGGGCAGGTTTCACACCACTGTGTGGTAGTACATCTCAGGCCATGGAATGAGCTGGAAGAAACTTCCCCTGCAATGCATCAGGCAACTTCTAAAACTATAAAAACAACCACGAGCTGGGACCTTGTGTCCCATCACCTGCACGTAAGCAAACATCGGCAACTTGCCCTTTCCATCGAAACCTGTGTCTGCCCTTGTTTTAATTGAGCTGCTGAAGAGAGGACACCGATGTGGTTAGAAATAGCATATTGAGAGGTCAAGAATTCAATCTGTTCTAGAGAGGCCTACCGCTGGTTTTCTTGGCAGGGCTCGCAGGGGCTGCCGTCAGCCAGTCCCCAGGAAGCGTTCTCGCTTCTCGGAGCAAGGGCAGTGCGAGTGGCCAACATTCAGGCTTGGCTGCCGAACCAGAGAAAGGTTTTCAAAATGTCAGCTTGGATCAACCTAAATCATTTTTCTGAGGCACAAAGGGGTGGAGGGGGAACTGAAAAGTGTCCTTTACTTCTGTTTCACATCTCACAGTTTCATTTTCTGTTACTGGAATGAAATATAGAGGGAACAAAAGGCCAGGCAAGTCCAGTACCTTCCCTATACCGTAGCCCAGCTTTAAGGAATCTATGATATGAGTAATCCAAATTCACTTATTTTTCCCCATTTGCACTTTCCCCATTCACTTCATGAGAGTGTCTCAGAAACTTCCTCGTGGCTTTCTGGCCATGACCCACCAGTCAAAGCCAGCTGGTCCCCAGGACAGACCAAAGATACTCTTCCCGGGGTATACCATGCAGAATGTACTCGTTGAGGCTGGCAACATGGGTTCAGAGCGACTCAGACACTACTGCAAGTGATACTTGGCTGCCTCATACATTCCACGCATGCTCTATTTACCTTGTGATTGCATGAGGGTGTTAAGACATCACCATGAATTTCAGGAGTGCCCCGTTGCACACACAGCTTCAAGCACATGGATTCATGATTCACTCAAGATGACTGCAATCACATGGATGGAGGGTCTTCTTTCATCTTGTTTTTTTTAAAATTTCAGCTTGGGGAGAGACAGTCCATCCCAAAGCCCCAGGCTTTGGCCCACTGCTCCACACATCTGAAATCTGATGCCTGTGTTTGGTTTAAGGCTGGCTACAACCTGCAAAGACTTTGAGAATTTAAGCCTTGCTGTAGTCCAGTTCCGCAGGATACTAAGCAACAACATCTAATCAGAAATAGCCTTTTGGGGTTGCTGTGTATGATGCTGAGATCCTGCAAATCCTTGCATTATTCTCAAAAGGAAAACTATAAATGTACTTGAAAGGAAAAGACCTTCTTAAGAGCAAAGCATCCTGCTGAAGGCACCAGTATAGGGGACGGCTACAGTAAATGCAAGAGAAGTCTTCAACATATGCTGTGAGGAAGTCATTCAGCATCAAGAGAGGGCAGAGAAACAGACAGATTTCCCTTCAGAAAAGATGCCATGGTGCTGTGTTCAGTGTTCAACGTCCCCATGCCCTGGGCAGCAACCAGAAATCCTTAATATTAATGCCAGTAAAGGCACAGAAATTGCTTTCCTAAGTTACAAAAACAGCCTGGGCTCCAGGGGATTCCCTGTCCCTCTGAGCACTTTGTGCCCATCTGTGTTGCAGATAGCAATCATTATCTCATCCAAGAGAAAATGAGCAGCATTTGCAAAGAAAAGGCAGAAGAACAGCAGTCTTTGCCAAACCAAAGAGGGGCCACCAATAAGAAGATGGTTATTTTTCAATAAGGGCCTATTTTTACTAAAATGTGATGTGTGTCATTGTGAACAGCCACACAAACACTACAAATATTGTCATCCATGTGACATATGACCTTTGTTCCTATGGCAAATTTATTCAAAAGAAAAACACGTATTACTGACTCAATACGTTTTCTTAGGGTTTAATGCTTATATTAATGTAACTGTATCTTACAGCATCACTACAGTAAGCTTGTGTCAGAACTTCCTTTGCAACTAACCCTCTTCAGGACTGTTTGGATGAAGCATGATATGTAAAGAACTGTTTAGGGGCAGAGTTTCAGTCTTAATTTTGAAAGCATTTGTTTTGTTAAATCAAGAGATGTACAGGGTTCTTGGCCTCACATTTGATCAATATGACTTAAATCCTATTCTGGGCAGTAGTGGTTTTTGTGGATGGGATTATGGCTATCTTTTCATAACTAGGAAAGGAATCCTGCCAAATAACATGATTGTAACATTAGTTTTGCAGTATGCACTGCTATTCCTGAAGATCCAGCTCTTGGATTTTGTGAACATCTGAGAAAATCCTGCTTAGCTTTTGTTTATTTTTTTTGCTGCTCTGTAGAAAAAATAAAAACCCTAGTTTCTGAGAGAAGACAGGGGACGTTAACTTCAAAGATTCTAATACCCCAAGTCAAATGTAAGAACAGAAAGAGCATTCATTTTAACTTATATTTTCAGCCTGTAACTTTTTATGGTTATACACTGAATATATATATTCAACTGATATATATATATATAAAAGATATACATTTATAAATATCAGTTTTATATAAATATATATTCAGGCATATCTATAAATAAATATATTTTAAAAACATTTTCAGCCATCAAAGGTTATAGGCCTGTGACAAGATTTGTGACATTCAACAAAGTTAAACTTACGGTGTACTTAAGTAGAAAAGTCAGAAAACCCGCAGTCTAACCTACATAACCACCGTAATTGAAGCTGGGTTTCTGATTCGAAGCATGATTGCAAGTTACAGAAAGAACAGAAGTTACATCCATGGCAGCCCAGGGTTTTTTCTGGGTTTGAGTACAATGCACATGTTCATCAAAGAGGCAATCCAGTATTAGGAGTGTTTGTGGACAGACAGGCCAGACAACTGGAAGTCACTGGAAGATAATAAAGTGGTCGTGGCTATATAGAGGAGTATCATTATATCTATTCTGACGTGTATCAGAAAAGAAATTTCCCCATAAATTAAGCAGTTTTGTCTCAGCCTATGACTAAAGAGATCTTTTAGAATATGAGCTTTTACGTAATTTGGGGAATAGTTTTCTATATAAATCTCTAAAGCCAAAAGAATGGAGACAGTAGTAACAGTCATATACAGTCACTATTGATAGTGTCTGACAAGCCTAAATATTTTTTAATTCTCTGAATTGTGCTAGTGGGTGGTAGATGTAGCATGTATGCAGAGCCAATTCACTGTGAGAAAGCCTTTATCTGACATCAGAGAGGGCTTCCTGCATCTTTAGTAGTACTTCAAATAACAGCCTCAAATATTTTTAAAATATAGGAGAGACACATTGGGAGGTACCCATAGGTGTTATTATTTCCTTTTGTGGATGTTCTTTTGGGGTAGGAGAATAAATGAATAGTTGCTCTTTTAGAAAGAGAGGTGGGAAGAGAGATAGTATTTCTGTATGAATGAAAAGAAGAAAACAACATTGAGTGCAGTTAGCAGATCTAGAGGAGTAGTCATAAAATCCACATTTTATTCATAACACATATTAGTGTAAAGACACACGATTCTCCTGATAGACTTCAAGAGGTTTGTTGTGCTGCAAATTAAAATAATTTCACAGACAAAGGAGGACATGGGCACAACCAGTCATGAACAAAAGCACCTGTCCCCTACCAAGGACATGTAAAGAGGGCAGCAAGCAAGCTCTCTCCTTCTCAGGCTGGGGCACTTACACAAAGGGAGGGGCAAACTCTAATCCCTCAGATATGGAGAAAAAGGTACTTGCTATCTCCATAACAGAAAATAATTCAGAGGCGTGGAACTAGATCCCGAGGTGTCAAACATGCTGCTCACAGCCAAGTGCCAGATCCAGGACGTGGCTGGAAGTCCTCACAAACACCCGTTTGCCCCGTTTCCTCCTCCCTTTTTCCAGCCTCAGCACACTGGTCTTTCTTGGCTGGTTTTCAGAGGTGCCTGTGGATTGAAGGGGCAGCCTAACCACCTGACTTCAGCAGTCTGGATTGTCCATCTGGGGTTGTGCAGCCCCAGAGCTATCTGTCAAAAAAAAACAAGTCTAGCTCTTGTCCTGCTCCCTTGCAGGGAAAGGGAACACTTGGCTTCAAAATAAAGGGCTGGGGAAGCAACCTTTATTCTGGCTTATTCTCAGAACCCAGTCACCTGGGTACCCATGGGTACATACCCATGTAACACCTTTACAACCAAGTCCTTCCCCTTTAACACCATTTCTTGAAAAATCCCTGTTCTTTTCCCTCCTTGGTTGTTTCCTGGCTGTGAATCTCCCTCTAAAAATGAAAATAATGCACATTGCAGTCTTCTTGGTTGTAGTGGCTTTGACTTGCCAAGTATTTTCATGCGCACTAACAAAGCAAAAAACTGAAAACTGGCACAGCTTTCTCTTAGTTCAGTTTGCCCTTTTAATACTTGTTCTGTGGATGCAAGCCTTACTGTCAGGTCTATTCTTTATGAGATGGAAAGAAGCTCTTCTATTCTTATAATGGGTTTCATTGAAAAGCAAAGCCACTTCCCTGCATTTATTTAAGTGCAGAGCTAGAATAGAGACCAGCATGATGAATTTTAAACAGAGTTCACATCTGGTCCAGAAACCACAATCAATTTATTGCTGTATCTGAAACATTTTCAGCATCTGTCATATAATATATTTTCACACGTTTCTAACAAGACATTTTCTTGGACATAACATAGACAGGTATATCTGTCAGTTCAATTTCATGCAAACGAAATAGAAGAATTTTTGGCATGGTTTATTATACTGTCTTTGGAGCAGTGTAGCTATCATGTGAAAAGGGTATTATTTAAGGATGCCAGAAGCTCAGCAATTTCTTCCAAAATGTGGAACTACTGACTACACAGCAGATTTTTTTTTCTAAATCTATGCTTTCTTTTTTTCCATTTTGATAGAATCCATTATCCAATGAATTTGAGAGAGGTGCATACCTAATATTATAAAACCTATCTTAGCTCATTCTGGGAACTCTCACGTTTTATGTTAAAGTGGAATCTTCCACTCATGATGGCCATTTAATCAGAACTTTATTCAAAGTTTTATTAAAAATTAAATGGCAATACAAATCATATTAAAATTCTTAAGAGCTTCACATTTTCACCCAAACCTGTCATGGGCTTTCCCACACAGAACCACAGATGTATCAAATAGCCTGACAGCACTGCAGCCCTATAAATAGGTACGCCAACTTGCCCCCATATTGGCCCCAGAACAACCATTTACCACCTCATTTTTGGCTACATAAACTGCCTCTAAGCACTTTCTCATTTGAAAACCCTGGGGTTCCTGTAAGAGCACTGCATCAGCAGACAAAGTCCTGCACTCCTCACCCTTTCTCCTGTGCTCACATAAGATCGTCCACAGCCATTACTTCTCTGATTAGACAAATAGAAGGAAATCAGGAGTCTCATGTCCTAGTGATAGTTTACTTGGTTTGTTTGCCCTTTATTAGCCCAATTAAGCTGAGAGAAGATGAAATTTGTCAGGGCATACTGGGGTGCATATGCAAACAAGCAAGCCTGTGCTTCTGCTGTAAGCACACTCCAGAAGTGGGCAATCATATGGGCCTGCTGCATAACAATCCCCCACCGCGGGGGGAAGACCCTGAGGTGATTAAGCATCTGTTCCTATTAAATGAATGTCTGCCATAATTAAGGGTGACATTTAGCTCCTTGACCCAAGAAGAAGGGCCATACTTGACTATCAGGACCAGGTAAAACAACATGGTCCCTTCCAGGCAGAGGGGGTTTTGGTCTTTTGAAACTGGCTTAAGCATTGGCTGTAAAACTGAGCAAAGTAACCTGTGGCTGCAGAAAACACTCAGGCAAAATTGATGGAGGAGGGGGAGGTTTGTAAGCAGTGACTGTCCAAGGCTGTCCATGCCATGGAGGGGATGTGAATGGAGACCCTGGTGCCACACAGGGCTTGGTGTCCCTATGCAACAGGACGCCATGGGCTGGAGGGTCACAGCTGAGTGACAGACAGGTTCTGGTGATCCCATAACAGTATTTGCTTATTTTCTTAGCTTTGCAGAAGTCTTTCCATCACTGGACAAAAAGGAAAATCTTGTGAGGACAGAAAGCAGCACCTCCCCTGCACCCCCATGAGTCTTGTGCCTCAGGGATGCTCAGCAGCTTGTTCTCCCATGCTGAAATCTGTGTGGGAAGTGACAGTGCGGCAGGTGCCAAGGCAGGACAAGGTGGGTAACTTTTTGCTGGGCTGTGGTGCCCTTAGGCTTATTGTCACCTCTGAATTTCTTCCCCAGGAGCCCTAGAGCTCTAAGGCTTGACTCAAACATGGAGCTTGAAAAAAATGTCAATTTGATTTCTGTTGCATTTTAATTTGTAATGAATGTTTTGTTGACTTTCTTGATAAGGCTGTGACAGTTTGAAAGTTGCTTTTATGAAGCTGAGGTATTTATATAATTTAAAGACCTTGTGCTCAAAACAAAACTTAGGAGCCTGATTCATACTATCACTCCTGTTTTATTTTTCTCCACTATGAATCCAGGTTTTCACAAGCAGATTCTCTCAAGATATTTCATGTGGGCTTGGTTCCACCACAAATATAAATGCATTTCCAGTGAATATGCCACATGAAGCTTGCCAGCTCCTTTGAATAAGTTTAACCATTTGACTACTAGACGGCGTAGCAGGTATATGGTGCTAAGAAACTCCGTATCTCATGTATGTCTAATAAAGGTATGTTTCAAATTAAAGTGCTGATATTTTAGTGAGACGCCATTCTTAAAAGAAGCCCATGAAAGTTACAAAGGCACAGACCAGCAAAGGGTTAAAGAAGTATACCTCCTACTGTGGCATGCCCGGAATTAATAAGAAATAAAATTCCTTCAAGAGTGAAATTAGGTGATATCTAAAGCTTACTTAGAATAGAGCTTTTCAATATGTATTTAAAATTATTTTAGCCTGAGAAAGAGGACACAGTACTTCACCTGTGACTCTGAAGAACTCTACTGTCCCCATTTAATTGCAATGTTTTAAAATAACTGCACATTGGCTTTAAGTGCCAAGTTACTCAATGAAGTGCAAGAGTAATGGGTTACAGAAAATCACCTGTGGAAAGAGCAGATTTTTATCTTTTTCAAAACACTGTGAGATGTGTTGCCAAGATTTATAATTTCCCTAGAAGCTGGAAGTCCAACTTTCTCCAAAGGCACGGAGAAGTCAATGACTGCTATGCAACAAGAAAGCCAAATCTATGGAAGAAAACAGACTCTTGAGGAAGCGGAACACATCTATTTACACATCTGCAGTCATTTGGGGCAACTGAGGTTCAAAAAAGAAAATTCTCACATTTTTCTCCCGCTTAAGTCATAAATAGTTGAGACAAGGTCCTCACCTGCCTTAAATTTTGCTAGTGTGCTGTAAAGAGGTCACAGGCAGGCAAGGACTGACTTGAGAAGCAGATGGATGGTACGGAGTGGCAGGAGACAGCTGAGGGGCTTAGCACATCCCCTGGCACATCCCATGGGCAGGCGTCAGGTGAGCGGGACACCGAGCGTGAAATCCTGGCACTCCAGCGGCAACTGTTCCTAATGGCCAGGCTGGGATTTGACAGACAAGTCTGAGCCCGCGTCGTAAAGCAGATGAGCAGTGCCAGGCTGTATCAGATTAGAAGCTGCACAGTCATGTTTAGGGTTGCAAGTATTTCAAATCAAAATGCAATGATCAATTTTCCCCTCTCTCCAACTGTGCAGTTCTGCAACATGTTTTTACTGTCTCAGCCCTAAGTATTGATGCTGAACATATGTATGGTATGACAATCCGCAGGCATCTTGTGCTGTAATTCTGCAGTGATAACTCAGCTGTCTCCAATGCCACACAATAGTCATAGTTTAGTGTTAGCAAACCTGGTACCCTGTATTTCTTCAGCTTTATTTCTTGCTGTTCGTACACATTATGCTTGTTTCCTGTCACTGCACATCTTGAAGTCATAGGAGATGCATGTGAGTACCCAATGTGTCTGTGATGAGCCAAGTTTGTGAGTTAAAACAAGACCCCTTAGACATCTTTCCAAAAAATAATATGGCCCATGCATCTGCAATCTCAAAATGTGACATCATTTACCATATCCAGAATTATGAGTGAATAGGAGCAAAAGAGGAAAAAACTCATTGTATGGCTTTTGCCAGAAAGCTCCATATAATTGTTTCTATTGCAGCTTCTAAACAGAAGGCAAATTAACCACTGCATCCAAATCACCCCTCACCAGCCTTTAATGGGCCAGTTCACTTTCTCTACCACCACGCAGGGTTTCGTTGGTTGTCAGGCTGGGTCTGGTCTCTGTGAGTATTGTCTGTCTCTCTAACTCCCAACAGAGGATCCCTTGAAGCTGCCTCAGGCTGTAAACCTCAAAAGGCTCAAAGGGAAGGATGGACTTTGTATTATTGCCTACAGCTCTGTCTGATTTACCACAACTGTTCAACAAATGTTGCTCCTTCATAGGAGGGAGAGGTTTGGCTAAGTCACTGCTGAAGGCTCCATGTCCGGCTGAAACACAACAGAGAACTCTTTTTTTTTTCTTTCTTTTTCTTTTTCTTTTTTTTTTCCTTTTGCATCAGGACTCAAACTCATTACAAGAACTAAGTAAATAATTATATTTTTTTTAATCTCTCTAGCCAAAACTTATTTGGGGTTGACCAAAACCAAATAATTTTCAGTGTCCCCACCCAACCAAAGCAAAACACTTAAAACCTTCAATCTAATAAAAGGTTTATTTCAAACAAAAGTAAATACAAAGCCTTTTGTTTTCCTGGGGAAAAGGGAAAGTACTTTATTATTTTTCAATTAAGGCTAGGTTAGCCTCTAAAAATAGAAATCTCAAAACAAGTGCAAGAATTATTCTTTTTCAGATACTGAGTCAAAAATGTTTTGATTGATTTTCTCCTTTCCCTCTCAGAAAATTTTAATGACTTAAAAGTGCATTTTCAGCAAGAAAAAACAAAACAACAAAATTTCATCCAGATCAACTTTTGAACTGTTGCTTTCAGGAAAAGAAAAAGAAGACCTTTGCTCTGTTGTCATTCAATCTGCAGCCCATGGATGACTAAGATCAACACCACAGTTGGGAGTAGTCTGCAAAATCCTTGCAAAACAGTGAGCTTGCAAAGCAACATGGTCATGGTTTTCCATGCAAACAATGGGTGCACCAGTGTTTTCCAAGAGAAAAAGATCAGAGCTGGGTCCCTACTGCTGACTGTTTCCATAAGGATCATCCTTAGGGTCTCCAATTCCTCTGATGAGCCTGTTTTTTAAAGTTATTAAAGTTTGGGTGAAATAGCATCATATTGTGTATCTAAATATTGAATATTAAACACTGGATATTTTATCCCTCTTCCTCTTTCCCTTTCAACTGGTAAACACCAATGGGACACAAGATGGCAGTAGGTTTTCTGGTTTTCCTTTTTTAACTGAGGAGTGAGGTGGTTGTTAGTCTGAAGAAGCCTTCCCTCCTGCATCAACTTGGAATTAATTGTGTGAACATACCTGGCAATTATCCAGTAACGAGCAGAGAACAGAAATACAGAGAAGGCCTGTTTCTCCTCACTTACTCTGATCTGTGTATGGGCATAATGGTGCATGTCACCCAAGGCATCTGGCAAATCTCATCACAGTGTCAGGCAATATCTATATCCACCTCTGCTCTGCTCAGACACAGACATACACAGTTAAAGGAGATGACTCCCACCCATAGACACTTCAGTGGTAAATGCAAAAAACAAATACAGAAGCATTCAGTGTGTGCTCCCCACTCCCAAATAGTTCATTTATTCAATAATCATGTAATGTCAAAGGAGTAAGGCCTCTCAGAGTCTTGAACTTCCAGCTGAGGTATATAGTCTCCAGGCTGGCAGGTGAAGCACCCTCCTTCCGTGGCACAACAACTCTTAGCATTGTGTGGCCAGATTTGGGGGGTGGGGGTGCTACAGGGATGGGTTCTGTGCAAAGCTGCCCGAAGCTTCCCTGTGTCTGACAGAGCCAATGCCAGCCTGCTCCAGGACTGACCTTCTCCTGGCCAAGGCTGAGCCCAGCAGGAATGATAGTAACACCTCTCTGGTAACACATTTAAGAAGGAAATTAAAAAAAGGTGGAGCTTTTTTATCCTCTCTTTCAGAGAGAGGAGTGAGAATGAATAAATGAGAGGAGAAACTCTGCAGGCACCAACATCAGTGGAGAGGGAGAGGCAGGAGGAGATTCATACGATGGAGCTGGGATTCCCCTGCAGCTCCTGGTGCAGACCATGGTGAAGCAGCTCTGCCACTGCACCCCATGGAGAGCCACAGGGATGCAGAGATCCACCTGCAGCCTGTGGAGGAAACCCACACTGGAGCAGGGAGATGCCTGAGAGGAGGCTGTGACCCCATGGAGCAGGGTCCTGGCAGGGACTTGCAGACCCATGGAGAGAGGAGCCCATGCTGGAGCAGATTTCCTGGTAGGACTTGTGACCTTGCAGGGGATCCATATTGGAGCAGGCTGTGCCTGAGGGACTGCACCCTGGGGGAGAGTGACCCAGTTGTTGCAGCAGTTTCTGGAGAACTCATACCCACAGGATGGACTCATGTTGGAGAAGTTTGTGGAGGACTCTCTTCTGTGGCAGGGACCCCACCACTGTGGGGGGAGAAGGTAGAGCCTGGGAAGGAGTGGGGAGAGGGAAGAAGGTGTTTTACAGATTTATTTTACTTCTCATTATTCTCCTCTGATTTTCTTAGTAATAAATTCAATTAATATCCCCAAGGTGAGTCTGTTTTGCCTGTGACAGTATTCAGTTTGTGATATCTACCAGCCCTCATTTCAACTCTTGAACCTTTCATTAACATTTCTCTTCCTTGTCTAGCTGTGGAGGGGAGTGACAGAGCAGCTTTGGTGGGTGTCTGAAATCCAACAAGGGTCAAACAAGTATAGTCTTCCTTCCTTCAGCCTGATCAGGGGAGATGGAGGACACTTGTTGGTGCACCAACAGAGATGGAGCCAACAGTGCTGAGGGATGGATGTTGTATGCACAGACCCCTTCACAGTGAGTGGAAATGAACTATACATCCTACCAGACCATGGTACATCCAGAGGGGCATCTCCTGTGCTGAGTAGTGATACCACAACATCCAACCCAGTCGACAGGGGCAAGTGTCACAGCAGTGTCACTCTGGGATGCATGGTGAAAAATCCAGTGAAGTCATAGTACTAGCACTTCTAATAATGAAAAACAGGGCGCAAGTTTTGAGGACCAAAAAAAATTCTGGGATTTCTGGGGTTTGGACACCTAAATTCTATTAAGTTTTGTTTTTAACCAACTAAACCCTCAGCTGCTCATTTGAACCTCCAGTCCTAGAGGTCCAACACTCATCAGCCAGTAGAGGTCTGTCAACTGATCCCAGAGGGGTAAGAATGAACACCAAAACTTCCAGGCTTTAACTGTCATCTGAAGGTGGATCCATACTTCAGGAAGTACATTAATCATCACAGATTGGAGCTGTACTTTAGCCACTATTGGAGTACTTAAGCCACTATGAACTGCACAGCAGAGGCATCTATAAACAGTAATGAGATAGATTGACCTGAAACTGTTGTAAGGGGGTTATCTGGTCTGATTGGTTTCTGTAAAATTTGAGTAACAGCAAATGAAAAAAAAAGAAAAACAAAATTTTCCAAAGGACCTCTGCTAGCAGTCATGTGTATCCCTCTACCTCTGCATCTCTGCTGACTTCTCCAGAGCACTCTCAGACATTTCATTCCCCAGTTCAGCCCTATTTCACCACGTTTCCTTCATGCAACACGAAGAAAAGACATGTAAAAGATACAAAAATCTGAGCTGGGAAGCTTCTGAAAGCTCTTAGCCAGAAGGCTACTTGAACTGATTTTTTCCTGGGCAAATCATACCTTCCAAAGGACAATTTCTGCCACTGGGAAAAAGCTATCAATGAAGTGCTGCTGGAATTGAAACATAAGTCAGCAGTCCCAGTAAGACGCAAAAAATTGATGAACAATTTATCTTTTTTTTCCCCACAAACTGTCCTTTCCACATCAAACCTCAGGCATGACAGCAATATAAAGAAAACTTCCAGATCTAAAGCAATGTGTTACTACAGAGCAAGCTGCTTTTCAGAGCCGGAAGTCTGGCTCTTTAAACAAGCACCAGCACTAAAAACCTGTTTTAAAGGTTATAAAAAGCACAGTCTAGCCAATTTGCTCGAAAATGTGAAATCAAATAGACTGTGCAAGTTCAGTATCTCTAAGGCTAGTGAATAATCAGTGGAATGAAATCTCTGCCCAGAAAAATACCCTGTCTATGGAGAAATGCTGTAGACACCCCTGAACAGATGGGACCCAGAAAGGTCCATAACATCTAGAGATGAAAATAGCTTTTACAAAAAAAAGCCAAGATCGCAGGCCTGATTCTGATCTCACCTTGCTGTAAATCATAAGTCACTCCATTCAGGCTGGAAGTTAAGTGAAATCAATTTAAGACACTTAATTTTTAAGGAAGGATAATTATCTTATTCCCTCCTTTCCAATTTGAAGCAGCCCATCAAGAATCCAGCTGGCTGAAGGCTGTAAAAGAGCAATTCTCTGGATGAAACCAACCCTTCTCCCTCCTTTAAATCCCCTGCCCTCTAGTAAAACACTTTAATAATGTGTAAGAGCTATTTTTGTTGGGGTATGCCCAGTTGTCCCAGACATAATATAGACTGTCTCCCAGTCCAAAATCAACTCAGGTGGCCACTGTGAAGCTGTGAAGTCAGAGACATGAAGCATGGGAGCACCAGGAGTACCTTCCAGAACAAAAGGTATATCTCTCCCCTTCCTGTGTCAAATCACCTGCAGCCAGAGGAGATTCAGCTAGGAAATAGCTGCCTGGCCTGTTGTTGGCCTCAGAAGACATCTGTCTCTGAAGGGCTCTGTATTTAGGTAACAATCCATTTTCAAAACGACTCAATTTCTTTGTGGAAAATTTAAAAAAATTACTCCAATATATATTTCTTCCTACATCTGTCAGGGTAATGTTACACATCCTGATGTGCATGAGAGATGAGCAGGGTCACAGATGTGTCTTGGTTTTGAGCCATACACTACCAATGTTAAAATGTGCAGCTTCTGTGTCCAATCCAGCATCCAAACTAAAACTGCAAAAAAGCGTGCAAACCTCTCATTTGCCTGGTTGCAATAGCATTAAACCTTGTCCAAGCAGGGTTAATTCTATCTTTTTAATTTAAATGAAAATGTTCTCCTTTTCCCATGCGGGCTTGTAAAGTCATGGGAACATATTCTGCTGCCTTCCTGACATAAATCAATGGATATATTGGAGGGTCAGGCCAAAAAATATATACATTCCTTGCCCTTCAGCTCTATTTCACCCATAAGTGTTTGCCCACATCCTGGAACAGAAGAAATGTTTTCTTTCCATTGAATTTCCGACTTTCATATTTCTGCAGAAGTTGGCCATCACCACACAGTTGATATTAACAACTTGACCCAAAATCTGTTAGGAAGAGAAACTCTTTTAACAGAATGACAATTATAGTTCATCGAAAAATGCCTACAAACAGAATAAAGTGAAATACAAAGGAACGTTTTTCTTGAGGATATTGTCTACTACAAACTCCTTTCCAGTCTGACTCTCCTTCAAGCATACCACTCTTTAACAGGTAATTGCCAGCTTATTCATCCCAATCCTGTTCAGAACATGAACAAAATCATTGCTTTGAATATAACAAAAGAATAAAGATCTATGGAAAACCAGACATTTCTTGGCCAAGAATGTGTAAACTCTGACAGTTTATAAATTCAAGCTGCTGGAAAGTGCAAGTTTATGGTCCTCACTAAACTACCACATACAATAGTTACAGGAAAATGTTAAAAAAATGTATGCTAGAAGGAGAGAAAATCAAAATTTAAATTAATTGCATGTAACATGCTGTAAGGTATATCTGTAATTCCTGTGGACCACTGTTCCTCTGGGGACCTGTGTATGCCCAGCAAACCCCAGGGCATGATTCTTTTCCATGTCTTTCATAACAAGTATATTTCTGTCAAAAGTAGTGTTCTCCACCATCTTATTTTCAAACCTATCTTGAGCAAAATTTTAGAAGTTTCTAAAGTGCACCCCAAAGTGTTCTCTGATATATCATCTTTCTGCTGTCAAAGGAACATGCATGACTCCAGCCACGTTGATGTAAGAGAGAAGTCTTTACTGAATTCACCTTTAAAGTAACACTCACAACAGCAACCCTCACCACCCCCTCGCCTCAAGGTAGACAATGGTGTCTCTGGAAAATCATCAGCAGCATTCATCACAGAGCTTAGACAGGTTTTGATGCTCAAATACCTCCTGCTGGACAACTCTTCCTTGCAGTCTCACCTGATGATCTGAAGGACCCTGCAGACTAAAATGTCACTCTTGGAAATAAAATTTAATCATCTACTCTTATCGGCTCTAATCTCTGTTATTTCTTAATTGACCTCACACTTTGCAGTTTGGACAGCCCTTTTAGCAAGGTGAATGCTAATACAGCTGCACTGCTTCTAGACAGTGTGTCACTGCAGCAATAACAGCCACTTAGGGACATTTCTCTTTAAGTAGAAAGTTTCCAGGCAATAAACAGGTTGTCTTGAGTTATTTTATTTTATGTGTATTATTATGTATTACAACTTTGATTTTTTTTTTCTATTTTCCTTGACATTTTTACTCTTCTCAGAGGTACACAATGAAAGGATAACACAAGCAGCAACATATTGCAAAATCTGTTTGTATATTAGGGAAGAAGATCTTATGATGAAGGTGGTCTGACTTCAGCACAGAGGTTGCGGGGCCTCTATCCTCAGAGATGTTAAGAATTGGACAGGATATGACCCTGAGAAATGTGCTCTAATAGAGTTGCAATTCAAAGTCAGCCCTGCTTCACGTGGTGATTGGACCACATGACCTTCAGACATCCTGTTCACCCAAGATTATTCTATTAACACTTCTCTGTGTGAATGTCTCCTTAAACCTTAATGGTCCTGGTCCCCGCATTTAATTTTTCAGCCTTTGACAGGTTTTCTCAAAGGTCTTCCCTAACGTTTCAGTGGTTTTGATGCCTTGAGGAAAGACAAAAAATCATCTAGGTGCACATATGAGCCCATCAAGGCAGAGATTTGTGCTACACCACTGTAGCATGTCCATCCCTGGGCTGACACCAGACCCAGATCTCACTTACGTACAACTACCCAGCAGCTGTGGCCAGGAGGCTGTGCAAGGAGCCCTGGCTCCCCACAAGCCTCTGAGGGCTCAGGAGAAGCTGAGCATCCAACAACAGCCCACATCTTAGACATCCATCATGAGATGGTGAAAGCCAGTGGGTTTGGGTTGCCCTTCTCCAGCAAGGCATCAAGCTGAAGCAGTGGTTCAGCAAAAGTCTGCAGGGCTGACTGTTTTTGTTAAGGTAAAAAGTTTCTCCATGACACATGTCAGTGTCCAGATCTGGTGAGAGCTAAGGGAGAGCTCAGATAGAAGGTAAGCTGAGACCACAGCCATACACCAGCACACCTGGGGACCTGGGGAGTACTAGAGAAATTACTTTCTTTTTCCTTAATAAAGCAAAATAATTCATTTCCTGGCCTTTGCACTTCTATTACAAGCTGTGTAAATGGCTTTGTTTGTTTGTTCTGTAGTTTTATAGCTGGACACTTTTGTAATTAAGGGTGTTTTTAAGTGATATGTGTATAAAATCGAAGTGGGCAAGTGGAAAAAATAAACAGAAGGAAAGTTTTTAAGAAGTTATTTGAATTGGCCGTGATATTCTTCCCCACTAGCTAGTGAGGTTTTAATTAGCATTGAAAATCATAAGTAACTGGAGATGAAAGAGCCCTATTAGGTCATCCAGTCCAGTTCCCTGCCAGTTCAGAATTGTGCCCAACAGTGTATTTCCCAGTGTTTTGTCAAGTCCAGCACTAAGCCTGTTCATTATATGAATAATATGCTCTTTTGAAGTAGCAGGAGGGAAACTGCTTGCGAACCATATCCAGGCACTTTCTTACAGTTTGCAACAAAAAAAAAAGATAAGTGAAGATTCAAGCCAGTATAGAAATTTATATGCAGGACTCCACATGGGGTATTTACTCTCATTATTCTTATAGGGAAGCTCACACGTGGCTGCATAAATATGAAGGATGGACTAAAAGTCATAGCAAGGATTGTGGGAAAAGCATTTAACTGCTTCACTGAAATGATTCTGAAGGGGCCCAAAAGAGGGAGAGAGAAGGAGCTGCAAAGTCTTCACTCAACTCGTCCTGGCCTAGGTCAGACTTCATCCCGCAGGGATATCTTGCATAACTCACTTGCGTTTTTAAAAAAAATCTGAGCAAGAGTTAAAAAACAAACCAACAAGCAAAGGAAAACCCTCTAGAGCATATGTCTCAGGTGACAAATCCCATAAAACAAGCAGGCAGCAGTGAGTTGTCAAACAGAGGTGAAGGTTTCTTTTAGACCCATGAGTCAAACCAGAGATCAGGGCAGCTAGTACAAAAACTACAGTTTGGCAGATGGGGACAAGGAATCCTGCCATATATGGAAGCCAGGCATCAGTAGGATTTCTTTAAAATACCTGAATTTTTCTGATAAAAATGTCTTGCATAGAATACAACTCTTTATACATCATTATAGTAAAAATTACAGACAGTGAACTGTGACAGCAATTGTGATCAAAAAGGCATCAGCATGAACCAAAAAAGCCATTTTTAACATTTAGCGTACTTAAATACAGTTTTATAAAGACATAGTTCTGCAAACAACACTTAACAAATGCTACAGAAGATCTTTCCAGGCAGGCAGGCAGGCAGGCAGGCAGGCAGGCAGGAAGG
>WAAG01030322.1:48007-88409 GCA_013390105.1 Tichodroma muraria
AAAGAGAGAAAGAAAGAAAGAAAGGAAGAAAGAAAGAAAAAGAAAGAAAGAAAGAAAGAAAGAAAGAAAGAAAGAAAGAAAGAAAGAAAGAAAGAAAGAAAGAAAGAAAGAAAGAAAGAAAGAAAGAAAGAAAGAAAGAAAGAAAGAAAGAAAGAAAGAAAGAAAGAAAGAAAGAAAGAAAGAAAGAAAGAAAGAAAGAAAGAAAGAAAGAAAGAAAGAAAGAAAGAAAGAAAGAAAGAAAGAAAGAAAGAAAGAAAGAAAGAAAGAAAGAAAGAAAGAAAGAAAGAAAGAAAGAAAGAAAGAAAGAAAGAAAGAAAGAAAGAAAGAAAGAAAGAAAGAAAGAAAGAAAGAAAGAAAGAAAGAAAGAAAGAAAGAAAGAAAGAAAGAAAGAAAGAAAGAAAGAAAGAAAGAAAGAAAGAAAGAAAGAAAGAAAGAAAGAAAGAAAGAAAGAAAGAAAGAAAGAAAGAAAGAAAGAAAGAAAGAAAGAAAGAAAGAAAGAAAGAAAGAAAGAAAGAAAGAAAGAAAGAAAGAAAGAAAGAAAGAAAGAAAGAAAGAAAGAAAGAAAGAAAGAAAGAAAGAAAGAAAGAAAGAAAGAAAGAAAGAAAGAAAGAAAGAAAGAAAGAAAGAAAGAAAGAAAGAAAGAAAGAAAGAAAGAAAGAAAGAAAGAAAGAAAGAAAGAAAGAAAGAAAGAAAGAAAGAAAGAAAGAAAGAAAGAAAGAAAGAGAAAGAAAGAAAGAAAGAAAGAAGGTAATTTGGGTGGGGATTCAAAACTAAGAAACAAAAATATAGATGACATACGGACTTTCTTAGTCAGCCAAAAACACACTGTCATAATCAGGAAAGATGATTACATTTTTTAAAAGGCCACTCTGATAATTTAGTTATAAAGGAGCAATAAATGACAGAAAGGTGAGGAAAGAAGAGAGCAAATAATGAAAACTAAAACTCAAAGTATGTAAAGTAAATACGGAAGTTTGAAGATATCAGGATAAACTACACCTAATAATAAGAATAAAAGATAAAACCTTGCTATATTTTAAAAGTCATTCTAGACAGTATCTGATTTGCAGAAAAATATGTAAGGAAGCAGTGTTGGGCATCTAGTTCCGGCCTATGCATGGAACGCAGGGTAAAATGTAAATCAGATATTCATAACACTAGAATATAAGAAACACTTGATTCCATCACAATAAGAAGGATGTTGAAGATCTACTGAAGGTAGTAATTTTTATGTGGTAAAGCCCATAGAATATACATCTATAAGTCCTTAGACTTCTGCTTAAGGTAGCAACTAGGCAACTTACATTCAATTTTGATGCCCCTTTGAACACTGGATACATTCCATAAGTTTAAAGCATAAAGCATAAAGTGATGTGCCAAAACACAGAAAGGACAGGCCATGAGGTGCAAGTAGCCAAAATCTGGGTAAGTGAATGTTAATCCTGGACTTAATTTAAAAGTTGGTAACAGGTAAAGAATGGGATGGCAGGAATATAATTATTAGTACTCAGTACAGTTTCACAAGGAAGAGGTCTTGTCATCCTAAAAAGTAAGCTGGCCTGGTGTTTATAAGGTTGTTAAAAGTACAGCTGAAGTATATGGCTCAGCTTCTACAGTGTGTTCATCTCCCTAAAATTAGCATTATACGCAGTTAGTAAAGGCTGCAGTAACAGCACCAAGTGTTGGCTTCAGCACATACCCAAAAGTAGTTATCAGCAGGCAAATTTTCCATACGGGTGCACCTGATGGAGAAGTCTTCTGTGATCAGAACTGGGCTGTACACTATTCAGTTCACTTTTCATCAGTGGCTTGGGAGTAATAAAGCAAGGATGTTTTAAATCAATCAAATGCAGAGCTGCACGCCTAACAAGGAATACTGAGCAATGTGAGGGTGTGAGTCCTAAGCTCTTTGTATTTTTCACCAAATTTTGTCCTCATCAAATAGCTTTAACCCATAACTATGTGATGATTAGGTCAAGTAGAAAAGTCCCCAAAGGAGACAAGAGCTCCAACTCTGTAGCATAACGAGAGTATTCAGCTGCTGTATGGTCAGATGGCACAGCTGATGATTTAGCAATAAGGCTCCCACAGAAGAGGTGTAACAACAGCAAAATCCACTTAAGAGTGTCTTACTCAGGCAACAGGGATGGAGATTCAAGCCTTTGGCTGAGGTCCACCTTCTCATTTTTCAAGAGAGGACCACAATTAACTTGCTTTCTGTGAACTCTCTGCAGAATAAGAAAGTAAGAGTGTACCAAGCAGGAAAAATTTTCCACAAATACAATCAATCCCTCTCCTCACAAATGATAAAATAGCAAGCTAAGGCTAGGGAACAGTGTGTGTTTGGGCATCGCCCACGAGTGTGTGGTGAGACAATGCTCACAGAAGACATACATCCAGGTCAAGGACTTAAAAAATTTTCCCTGTATTTTGTCAAGACAGAAAGATTTTCTGCAGTTCTGCCACTTGTCTTCTTAAAAGGATAGTCAAGCACCCAAGACAATTACATAATTTTTAAGTGTTTTTAAAATGAAATATAAATTTCCTTATTGGGAGAAAATCATAAAGCACAGTCTGCTTACATTACCTTTTTAACAGCTAGAGGAAGAACTGGGATGTGTCTTGATAACAGCATATATAAATATCTTCATGGAGACAAAATGCCATAATCCAAATGGCTGTGTCACCTGGCAGGAAAGACATAACAAGAACCAAAGTCTGGATTCAGTTTCCAACCAAATTCAAATAGGAAACAAGGCATAATTTTAAATCATTGTTACAAACTACCAAGAGCGCGTCAGAGACTGTGGCCCTGGATGTCTTCAAATCCAGGTTGGATATGATTCTGGGTTCTGTGATTTAGCCAACTCTGACATTATTTGGCTCAGTATTAGGCTGACTGGGTGAAATTTAATGGCTTGTGATATACAGGGGGTCAGACCGACTGTTCTAATGGTCCCCCCTGGCCTTAAATTTTGTGGAAAACTTCAGCTAACCTGCAAAACAAGTGCAAGCAACCCAGTGGTTGAAATGTATTGCTGAAATGAAAGTGCAGCTGACCAACTTTAAATAATTAATTATTATCAAATCCTGTCTTAATCACACAGAAAAACAGAGGGGGAGAGGGAGTTAACCCCTGAGAATAGTTTGCTCAGACTTGATACAGAGAAAAATTGCATCAAACTCCCCAGAAAGAAAGGCGTGCAAATCTTTTTACAGAATCAAACCTAGATTTTACAAGTAGAAAAATGGCTAACACACTTAAAAGTCCACTTAGCACTTGGCATAGAGCTATCTACACTGAGTGCTAGCACACTTCAAGGGCACTGAGGATCCGATTACTATCCTACAAAGTGTAGAGGTTGGCTGAACAACCCCAAAGTAACTCAAATACCAGGGAACCTGGCCTATTCCCTGTCCATAAAATACACAGAAAACGATCCCACTCCCTGACATTTTTTCAGCTGGGACAGCTGCTATAACAACTCAGAACTTTTCAATCTCTGTACAGAGCTCATGTATAACCTCTTCAAGTTCTCAGCCTGGAACCACTTTTCTTCCAAGCCTATTTCACTGGAGCAACCAAAAGTGTTCAGGGAAAAGCTGTTTGATAGCCTCTGAAGGGGGAGCATTAAATCAACGAAGAATTTAAAAGGTGGGGAGGGAAACAAGGGAAGGGGACTGGGATAGAAAGATTTATAGCTAAAAACAACATACAGCTTGAATCCAGTCCAAGAGGAGCCACAGGGGGCTGGTGCCAGTCATCACTGATGAAAGCATTTGGATTTGTCAAGGAGAAAAACGCTATGTAAAAATTGCATTCAAAGCCCCAGTGAAATTGCATTAAGCTGGTCCCTTGGAGTTTTGCCTGAGCAATGGCTCCAGGTTTGTGCACTCTGGGTGCATTCCGATCCCCTTCTTCATGCCCTACTCTTCCCCAGCAGCCCTGCAGCTCCTGTTAGGGCAACACTCCCCTCCAACACAAGTTAGGCTGCAGGGAAATGATGTATTTAGAGAATCAGCTGCTTCAACACTCCCTGCTGGATTTAACTGTTTAGCAATGTTTTCCAGCCACTTGACTCCCTCCATCACCCAGCCCAGCCAGAGGGCTTAGCCTCTTTGGAGTGTTTCTTTATGTGATTTTTTGCTTAGTGGAAATTTGCTATAGTTATGATGTGACTCAAAATCCTGCCCATGTATCTGGTGTTGGGGCAGAAAGCCCCACAGCCTACCTCTCCCTGGGACAGGGCTCAGCAAGTGGCTGCAAGAGCTGCTTCCCATCTTTCTCCTAACCCCTGCCAGCCCATCAGTGCCCCTGGCATCCACTTCCACGGCATCAGGGAACAGGAAGACTAGCAATTTGTAGTACATTAGTAGTAAATGTAGTTTGCTTGATTTAAGGGGCTGATGGCGTCCCCTCTAGTATTTGGCATGGGGATGTTACCCTTGGCTGAGCTCATACTCAAGGGCAGAAATTTCCATCAGCAACTTAAAAGCTTTATAATAGAAACAAGAAAGGTAGTGTCAATATGAAATCTCCACCAGTGAAATCTGAAGCATTCAGCAAGGGAATGCAAAACACAAAGCAGCAAACATTCTTCCAGCAAGCTATACACTGTTACCTATTGACCAAAACAGACAGTCAATATTCAGGGAGTTAATCTTCCCAGTGGGCTGGAGAAATTAATTCTCGTGTCAGCTGTTTCTTTGATGCAATACTACTAAGTTTGAAAGTCTGTAAATAAAGTCTTATTTCATGAAACAAATTGGGAATCAAGCCTCTCTTCAGTCACATTAAACCCAAAAATGCTTCGCATCTTCTTCTCAGGCCCATGATGTGAGGTTTTCCTCATTGTCTTCTTCTCGGTGCTACTGCTTCCCAGGTGCTGAGCAGTGACACTCTGAATCAGCCCAAATTCCCCCAGAGAGGGCTGGCAGCCCACCCCAGGACAGTGGCTTCACAGCTCCAAATTCTGCCTGCACACTGGGCAGAGGCTCCCGCTATTTCAGCCTCCTCAGCCCAAAATACACCTCCCCAAATTCACCCCAAATAAGGGAAGGACAGACCTGGCACCAATACTGTCAATGTCAAACAGGGCAGCAACCTCAGTCCCACAGGTTCCTGCTTGCCCCTCTACACCCCAGGCACTGGGCTGCTCCACTGGCCTCTGGCCATCTGGCTTGCCACAGGGATAAATAAACACCATGCTGCAGGCAGTCATTCATTCCGGGATAGAGCAGGGACTTTTTCAGAGACATTCATGAGATGCAAAATTTTTTTCACCCACTGCTGTAACCCTGTAGCACCACTTCAGCTGCAAAGACATGTGCACCACACCTACATCTTTTGGGAGTTTTGCTTCATTGAACTTTCTAAAATGTCACTCTGATAATCTTCCAGGTTTCACTCCCAAGGGTGGAAAGTTTGAGGTCTTTCTTGGCTCACATGTACAGGTTCTTAGGGACCTTCAAAGGGAATGACTTCAAACTGAGGGAAGTAGCTTTAGACTGGATATTAGGAAGAAATTCTTTACTATGAGGGTGGTGAGGCCCTGGCACAGCTTGCCTGGAGAAGCTGTGGATGCCCCATCCCTGACAGTGCCCAAGGCATGATTTGGCATTGAGCAACCTTCCACTAGGAAGATGCCCATGACAGGGAGGTTCCTTCCAACCCAAACCATTCTATGATTTTGTGATTCACATCAGGCCAAATTCTGCATGACCAGTCCAGGTTTTACACAGCAGGCAAATTTAACTCCTGGTTTCCAAAGGATTTTTTAGCTTATTGAGTTGCAGCCATGATGAGAATCATGCTCCCCCTGGAAAAGAAGTGACATTATTTGTGCCATGAGACCCATAGCTGTCCCACACTGTGGTCTAAAGGATCTGCAGCACAGCTCCAGAAATGTGAAAGATAAACCCAGGCTTTAGGCATGACTTCATTTCTTGCTGTTTTTTTCTATCTGACTTGCAGCGTCACCATTGGCATAAACAGTCCTGACTTCTCCATCAGCTATTTCCTTCTTCGCTTCCTCCTGCACCAAGTGTGTGTTTTTCACATTTGTATAGTACTTGCAAGCTCAGAAAAGCTCATCTGACTGTGACTGAAACTCTGGCACATAGCTTGATTTTTTTTCCCCTTTTACTGAACTAATTTTTGCGTGATATGCTGCCAACTTTACTTTTCCCCCCTTCTTTCTATATAAACAATATTCCTCTTCCAAATATTTCTTACACATTTGATAAAATGTGTTGCATACATTAGATGACTTTGGCTCAATTGTATAAAGAATTGGCATAATGCAATATACTAACTCAACATAGATTCACTAAAAAAATATGTCATTAAGAGCTGTATATACTTCTGATTTTAGTGTACAGCCATGATTGACTGTTTCAGTGGTAGGTGATGAAGGCATGGCCAAATATAAATAAAAGCTGTACACCACCTTTCAAATACATGCCTTTTATTTATTTTATAGGAATGGATTAGGTTCTAAAGTTTTCAGGAGGTGTTGCTTTACCAGTGGCACTTCTGCAAGTACAGGGGTGTTAACCTTGGTTCCTTGGCCAGATTCCAGTGTGGTTAATTATACTCTGCACACTGTGAAATTCCCACATAATTTTCAATTAAGGAAGTTATTTGCCACTTCTTCCACTCCTTGAAAATTATTGGTGAGATCTGCTGTATACAAAATGGCTGCTGCGCTCCATCCCAAGAGTGGCTGTGTGTTAGCCAGCACTCATGAGCAAAGACGATGTGGACATAAATGAGTTTATTCTTTTATTGTAATCATTGTCAATAGAGACTCTTTGATCTTATGCTTCATAGACAAATAAAAGGATGGTCAGAGGCTGGGAACATGAAGATGTCTAAATTCATGCACACACCTCACCTTGTTAGAACTCTTTGGAGGTGATCTGCACCCAAACTTTAACTTGAATAAGTGAATTGTTTGTATTAAATGTCACCTTTTTGCTGTCGAACCCTGGAGAGGGTGACAGAAGGATTACGTCTGGCTATTAGGGTCTCCCCAAGAAGAGGAAACATTCAAGCTAACATTCACACCACCCTTTCAAGGACACCTCCAGCCTGGGTGGCCTCTGGCAATGACAAACATACTGCTTTCTGGTCAACATATCCTCAGGCACAGCCAGAGCTGCTTTACCCTTGTCATCCCAGAAGACTCTGGTCTTGTTTTTGAGCCCATCTGCTACCCCAGGAGTTTGCTGTTTTGGGAAAAACAGGATTGGGTAATTCTGGATTGGGGAAAGGCAGTGTGAAGGACACTTTCTGGGGCTGTGACTCAAGGTCAATAGCTTGAATTCCATGCCAGATACTCAACACCATGCCTTGTTTAGCCAATGAGGAGCCTTTTCCAGCATGACCAGGTCTAGCATCCCACGTGCCTCGTACCTTGAACCTTCGGCATTCACTGACAAGGTTGGATCATGCTCAGAGAGGATGTTGCCAGGATCACTGAGGGCTTCAGCTTTCACAGAACATATCACAAAGGGGAAATTCCTTCCACTTCAGTAGTGGGGGAAGGATGCATGCTGGAGTGTGCTTGGTCAAACCAAGGCTGACCTTGGTCACAGACTCAATGAACATATGTTCTGCAAAGACAGGGTTGTATCTGAAGTCACATGCCTAAACCATCACATTCTTCCCAGTCCTTGGCTACAGTCGGTTGTTCCTTTCTATCTCTGCCTAGCCTTAAGACACTGGAGTCTTCATTCTTCCTTTCCAGTCCTTCCAAGTTTCACTAACTCACTATTAAATTAACACTTTTCGCAAGCTCTTCTTTCCCTGTTCTTCATACTTCCTATAGCCCCTTGTCACCACTGAAAACAGCCATCTTCAAATGTCCACTAATTTTTGGATGCCTCTGTCCTTTCTCATCAGAAACACATATTCTTGTGAATTAAAATGAGAAAAATCTTTGGTCTGTCCTGTATCTTTCTCCAACTCTGGCTGAAGATTCTCCTATACTGGAGGAGTGGCTGTTCCCTGTCTTTCCAACACCCTTATGTGACAGAGACATGCTACTCTGTACATTGGATAGTCTGCCAAAGTGTCTGCATCAAATGTGTGACCCTCCTGTCTATCCCAGTGTATATACAAATATATGCATACATGACAAGTCTTCTGTACTGAAACACCATCCCAAAATTGCCACGCTGCTAAAGTCTCTTCTTGCAAGGCAGCTTGTGAGCAGATGCCCCACCCTTTCATTTTTGCCCAGAGGTCACACCTGAGCACTCCCCCCACCACCGCTGCTGCACTGTCACCTCTTGACTCTGTTGCGACATGACTCATTATTCCTAGGATTTTACATGGGTAAATGAAATGATGTTTGGGAGGAGCTGACAGAAGTCATCACTTTAGTGAGCGAAGTGTGGAGAAGAGTCCAACTTGGCCTTTTTTTTTACTGATAATGTCCTGGCCATCTAATTTCTTAAAATATTTCCAGAAGTAGCTTATTCCATGTCTTTGTCAGCATAAGTCTCCCACGTTTTATTATGGATTGCTAAAATTGAGGTTAGTTATGCCAAAAGTACTTTTCTTAATACAGTCACTGTTTTGAAGGCCAAATTGTTCAATAATGGCCTACATCTGTCAAACAGGGGCACTACCACTGACCAAGTGATAAATTTAATCCATGAGAAAGCTCAGGGCACATAAACTATATTGTTCCCCATCCGACTAAACTAGAGAGTAGTTAACTCGCTGTGAAGCCGTTATTTTATAACATCTGAAAAAATGTTCATAATAACGATTCTGTGGAGGCCGTTTTAGAAGTGGGTATAATATTGGAGTGCCTGTGGTAGTGACCCCCTGGGAAGAGCCCCTTGTAAACCATTCATAAACAACATGGAGAGGGGGAGCTCTGTGTGTGGTCTTGACTTGATCTTGCAACTTTGGGAGCTGAACAGCTCAAGGTGGATCCATTTCATAATCACTTTATTTGTTTTGAAATCTCTCAGCATCCTTCAGATGACCTTCATAGGAGTGTGAGGCAAGAACTTTAATTATTATTGTACATAAATCTAATGCTTATCACAGAGAGGCCCTCAATCTTTGTTGGAACCTCTGTGTATTACTGCAATAAAAACAAAGCAATACTCCCACTAATTACAAAATGAGCATTCAATCTCTCTGTCAGTAAGTCTAATGCTGCCAGCATGACTTACAGAACTTCCCTGGTAACTGGTAGACAATAAATTCTACAAATGCTACGTGACAGACATCTATTTTGAATATCCGTCTCAGCTCCTTGACTTCCCATGAGTTTCTCAAAATAACTTGGTAAACAACCTGCTAACAGAGATAGTGGGAGCACCGCTAAAATTGGTTCCTACTTGTCCACACAAGCCCTGGGATTCCAAGACTTCAGCAGTCCGAGTTTTTGTGGTCATGCCGGGCATATGAAGTAACATATATTGCAGTTTCTTGGCTAACCTGAGTTAATGGTGGCATTCAGACTGCCCTGCCTTGTAATTTCAAAAAGGTCACCTCAAAGGCCACTGGTGCAGACACAGGAAGAGACAATGTTTTTATTTTATACAGCTGTGTTGCAAAAAGTCCCAGCAGTGGAAGGAAATAACAGATAACTGTTGATCCAATATTATTTAGGAGTTTGGTTGTAGAAGCAGGAACCCAACCTTGCAAAGTTTGACATTCCCATTATATCAGAAAGGGGAGTGTTTTGAATAGGCTTTTTATATCTCTGAAAATGTCTGCCTGCCACTTCACAGAACAAATAAGAAGGTATTGTCCTTGCCAGAAGGAGGTAAAATCTCATTTCAAACTTGTTTAACAAAATGTTTTCAACTGAATATGTAGAGGGGAAAAAAATACAGAGTTTACTTGAAGGAGTAGTATGTGGGCCTTGCCACAGCAGGATGGGATGTCATCATTTCTGATAAAAATACAAATAAAATCCCTTCACAGAGATATAAAACTTCTTAAAGATCTGTATGAAAATAGAAAGAATTATTTACTCAATGGACAGTAAATGCAATCTATTCCTTCCCTGCTTTCATTTTTAGTGCATAATCAGTACAGTCAACACGGAAATAAAGACTGTTGCAATTATGGCAATTGTTTCTTGTGTAGCAAGGTCTGACATCATCTAATAGAAGGTTAATTAATAGTTAACTTGGATAGCACAATTACCTAGCGAAACCACATTATTAAACCTCTGGCTGTAACCAGCTTGTAACTTGAGAAGAATTTGCTCATATCTGGCTCTGGCTCATGTTGGAGACTGGGGACTTTAGTGGCTGCTGACTCCTGGCAGTGCAGCCACATGGTGTACATCCAGCATGGAATTCTCCAGGTTGAGATCTAAACATCAGTTACATATACACAGGATTGACTCAAAGGAACAGCAAACCAGCCTGCAGTTCTGCAGGAGAGGATGATCAGGTGAAATGTGAACTCTGTTTGCACAAGTTGGGGCTTTTTTAATTACTGGTATGGTGCCTCAGAGGTATATGATTTGGAAGATACACCCTCAGCCCAAGCCCACTGTGCCTGGGCTTCTCAGTGATGCTACAACTGTGACTCTTGCCCTGAAGTGCAAAGACTGAGGCACAGAGCTCTTGCTGTGTGAGCTGACCCAGCCATATGTTCATCCCAGGATTTGTGACCCACGTCTCACTATTTCAAGTCTCAGACGATGTTTGCACAACCTCTGATGGAAAAGGGGATGCCTTGCTTCTTGAAACTAGATAAAAAGTTACTCTTCATAATTTCAACACCTAAAGTCGGCTTCTAAGACCCAGAAAGTTAGTGGACCTACTAAAAAGTATGAATGCTCTCTGTTTGTGTCTATATTGTTAAGATAACCAGCGCCTGGAAGAAGTCCTGCATCCTGGAAAGAGAGATCATCCCTACTGTTAAGCTGTTAGAGTGACCCGATTACAGCACAGTTTGGGCCAATGCCAGTTGGAGCATCCCCCTGCAGTTTCCAGGCACAGTTTGGGAGCCAGAGGGTGTCCAGGAGTGGGTGGTCCCCAGGCAGCCACCCTGCTTCGTGTGCTGAGCTCCTCTGTCTGCCCAGGCACTGTGTGCTTGGCCTCATGAGGGTCAGACTCAACCACATTTCATGGACTAACACAGACACAGCTTCAACTCCCAGAAGAAAAAGCTGGCTTAAAGCTGTCAGAAGATATGAAAAAAAGAGCAGATTATGCTTAGAACTTGATGATTAAAAAAAAAACAAACAGTTAAATCAAACATTTTCCAAAGCTAAAGAGTGGACTTCATTGAGGACAGAAAATTGTCCTCATTGAAATGCTACTAAATCACTTTTATACACAAATATGTAAAAGTAATTTTAACTTGATTTCAAAAGATTTTTTGTTGGTTGGTTGGTTGGTTGGTTGGTTGGTTTTTGTTTTCAGAAGCAAGTGTGGTTTTGCTTTCACATTCTCCATTTTTCTCTGCTCTGCCTATCTCCACTGAAATAAGAAAAGAGGGAACTGGACTGAAGGGAAGGGGAGACCTTTGGGATTCTACTGTCATTTGTTTTTCTCCAGAAGATGGTAAGGAGGAACAAAACATTTCTCCTGCCAAAGAAGAAACAGCCACAAAATCTAGCTGTTCAAAAGAAGATGGAAAATGACAATATGAATTTCTGGAAAAGAATTCTAATAGGCACAGGGCATGGTCAGAGAGAGGTAAGGCATTGGAAACAAGGTTGCATGTAATGGTTGACTGGAGATGAAATCCATCTGGAGTTGACCAGCTGCTTTGAGTGTTTGCTCAAGCTGTACCAACATGACTCGAACAATGAGTCTTCTGCTGGTTCAGGTCCAACATCAATTCTACTGCTCAGTCTGCACACTCTGGATGTCTGCATCTTTAACAAAAAAACAATCATCAAGGTGAAAAGAAAGATTTAATTGGGCATATGGCACCCTCAAATGGGAAGGACTGAGACAGATCCTTCTTTCTATAGCAAGGAATTTTGTTTCATTTCCTTGGGTAAAAGACACATGCACTGTATAGCAAAAAAAAATAGGAAATGGTGTGATATAGGTCAATAAAACAAAGACGAAAATCCAGAAAGCCAAGAAAGGGTGGAGAACTAATATATTATATTAATCAAATCAATTGAGATCCATTGAATCAATGAAGTTGCTTGAGATTTATTTCATTTGCTAACTAAATCCTGACACGATCAGGAGTGATTAAGTTTGTATACAGACACTTTTCTATGGAAATCAGAAGTAAATAAATACAGTCTCAGCCCAGTTCCTGTCCATTTGCATTTCATATGGGAGAAGACACAACATGTCAGTTGCAGTATTTGGTTCACTGATAGAACTCTAGATCCCATTTGTTCTGATCATGAATTCATTTCATGTGGTATTGCACTAATTTGACAAATTAAAAGGTAATTCACTTCAGAAAAAGAAAGATTTTTTTTATTGTAAAGGTAACTGTCAAGTTCCCCAGTGCTTCACAAAGCATGAAATTGAGTCCATTTCTCCCATTTCTAATTTGCAAGTCCATCTCTGTATTTAGCCCAGCAGCATTGCTATGTAAACACTTGCACAGGGGCACTAAAAGCCATAGGCCTGAACAAAAGCCCTGAAGACAGTGCCCTGAAGCTGACACACTGTTAAGCATTTTGTCATTTGTGGCTGGTTGTGCTCATGTGGTGTTCTGTTCCAGTTATTCAACTGGAATCACCAATTGAGACTGAAACCCTGTTTGCTATGTGGTTTGCATCCTGAGAGAATAGAGGATTTCATACTGCACTGCATTTTATAAACATTAATTTGTTGCATACAAAAAAATATAAATATTATTTTTCTTCATGTAGGTTTCAGAATGTCAAAGAGCCAGAGCTAATTAAGGTTCAATGGCAGATTTGATAATTTCAAGTTTGGTTGTTGTTTGGTTTTTTCTGTTGTATTTTAAAGAAGAAAAGCAATAGCCATTATGTCCTAATTTGTAAACATTTTATTTGATGGTTGAGACTGGAAAGTATGTTAGTGTTGTTTGTCCTGTCAAAGGCTTTGGAATAGTTTGAAGTCTATTGAGTTACATCTGCTGCTATTTATCGGGGGTGGAGGAGTTACCCTGTTTCTAACAACAGTTTATAAAAGGAAGAAAATTTTTCAACTCTGCAATTAGAATTTAATTAAGGGACTTTTTCCTCCTAACAAAAATTATTTAAGCCTTTCTTTGAATCTACAAAAAGAATATGTATCTTGTAACCCAGAAACCCAAAATGTTCTTCAGTTTTGTGTCTTGCTTGTGGTTGCAAATTCTTGCAGATGTTCAAGTTCAGAAGTGGACTAACAGCAGGGAAGCTAAACTCAGAGACCGCGTTTCTGTCCTTTGCACGTTCTCACACCATGAAGGCGCCCAAATGTCTTCCCAGAAGCACCCATTGGGGCAGTGAGCTGCTTCCCACATCTGCTGCTCACAGGACAGCACCCAAACCCAACACACAGATCTGTTCTGTGGCAGTTTCAAGCACAGAGCTGGAAAACCGCGGTCTGCCCATCACCCCACGGACGCCAGCAATCCACAGTTATTAACTTGGTTTTACTCTCACAACACCTTAGAGAGGAAGGAAAATTTCATACCTGTTGTACTGGAAACTGAGCCAAGGATTGAAACCAGGTTTGCTGAATTCCGTCTTAATACCCTGCCCTGTCTGCTGTTTGTCAGCTTTGACGGCATACCTGCTTCTGTGCCAAAGCCAAGACTAAAGCAGAACCTTCTCTTTCCATCTTCCTTCCCTGCAGAGCAGACACAAAAAGGAGCAACCCACCATCTGTGCTTTTGAGCGCTTCACAGGTCTGCCAGCACTGAGATTTCAGTGTGCGGTTAAATAAGATGGAGCCTTCTCAGGTGAAAAAAAAAAGAAGTGTTGGAAATGACTCCATTCTGAAGGGACAACCAAGAAAGAACCGGAGACAGAGCACAAAGCAGGTACTGAAGAGACCATCAAGACTGGTACCAGCAGCAGAGCTGAAGAGTTATAGGGGATACAAGGAGAAGAACTTTTTTTCCAATATTTAAAGAAAGCACACCTTCAGAATAAAAATGACAATTTAACAGTCAGAACCATAGGCAGGGGATATATGCTAAGCAATCATCTGGGAACATCACACAAAGGGACTCAGGGATGAAAAAAACAGAAGTAGAGGGGCATCACAAACCTTAGTCTCCTTCCACATGGGAAAACTTGGCTATAATGAAGGAGAGTGTCAGCTTAGGGAGGTGAGACACAAATTATGAAGTCATGTCTCTTCAGTGTCACTGCCTCAGCTTCCTAAGATTATGGAGGAAAATTCCTCTGTGATACTCAAACTTTATTGAGAAACACAGAGCTGGGCTTTCATCACATCATTGTGAAACACCTCTTCTAAAATGTACAACAGCACAGACAAATTTTAAAGTAATCTGCAGCAAAATTCAGGTAGATCACCTATTTGCTGTCTTTGAAACCAGTAGGGACCTAGCCTCCTGATCAAACCTCGAAGTCAATATTTATAGCAATAACAATACAAGTCAAATTAATTTTCCCCTTGCAAAAAAAAAAAAATGCCAGGGGAAAAAATGGTTAACAAAATCATGGGAAAAAAATATGTTGCAGTAGTATTTTATGGGAGCCATAATGCAGATCTCCTGTGCCTTTTTCCCCTTCTGCACTCTGAATTCCCTTATTATTCTGCATTTCACATGTACTGCCGACTTTGCTCTTGCAGATAGGAAAAGGAAATCCCCTATGGTCCATGATATAGGAGGAAGTCCTTCCTACTATTTTCATCTTTGATAAAACTAATTCAGAATATAATGAAAAATTATTTTTTGAAACTTTAGTTTAACTAACCTGAATTACAGCAGTACTACTTTTTACCTGCAATTATTTCAGTCCTGGTCAATGCACTTTGGCCTTCTAACAAAACAATAAATAGGAAGCTAACATAGAAAACTGGTGTTTTCAAACTAATTGTTTCACTGAAACACCAGCATTCTGGGAGTGGTCATTGTGAAGTGCCAACAAGCCCTGGTAAGTATTTTGCTTTCAGCATTATTGTCAGATGAAGATATGCAAGAGGAATCCAGCCCATGGCCTCTAAAAACAACCTGAGCTGTCCTCAAAAGTATTTTGTATTAGTCATTATACTAATGGGCAATTTAGTTGTTACAGTATGAGAAGTGAGTACAATTGAATTTCATTTTAATTTTGGTTTTGCTTTTTTTAATTAATTTTTGTAATTATTGCAGTAGTAATGTTGCTCAGCACTCACACTGATAATAGTTTAAAAAAATATTCCCTTGTTTTCGAGATTCTCAGCCTTTCCTTGGCCTTTCCTTGGCCTTTATGCCATTGGTGGCATAAAAAATCTCTAAAAATCTATTGGAAGAGATACTACAAGCCATCCATCTTCCATTCCACATTAGAAATATTTGTAGGACACAGGAGGTAGGTGGGATATGTCACAAAAGCTAAGTTCAACTTCCAACAAGCTTTAGGAAGCCTTTAGGAAATTACGGAGCCCAGGAAAAGCGATGGGTGGCATGAAGCCTTACTCACCTCCTTTCCTTGCCTAGTCCTTGCACTACTTTGGGTAAAACCATAGTATCCACCAGCCACACTTGAAAACTCCTACATCACACTCTTAACAGACTCAAAATTGTAAAGAGATTCCTCTTGAAGAGCTGCTGGGCACAGCCCAAACAGCCCAGGAAACCGAGTCCAAAACACATTTATTTCTTGCTGAAATCGGCATCCCTGATATGTTTCTAGGAACCATCAGAAAATCTTGCTTTCTGAACTGCATTCCTTGAAAATAGTGCTTTATTTTTAGAGTTTTCAAATCTTGAATGTGCTCAAATATACCCAAACCCAAACAGCTTGCAAAAATCAAGACAGAATATCACAGCAGTTTATTAGAGAAGGTGATGAGTGTTAGATAACAAGTGATCCATTAAATATTTTGGTCTTCAGTGTAATGAATCCTTCAAAACAGTCACATGAAAGTTAACAGTCACCATAGAAAGTGGCATATGCTTACACAGGAGGAACAACAGGAAATACATTTAACACTTTATTAGTAAAATCAAAAAGGCATTGAAAGTCCAGCATGTTAGCATACTCACAAACTCAGGGACTTTGCAAGAATCAAATGACTTATTAAAAACTCAGCTCTTGCAGAAACAGCTCCTTCTTTAACTGTTTGTGTTCTTTTTAGTTTTCAAAACCTTCTCTTCCATGTAGTTTATGTCACAGCCTTGAAATTCCTTTTTCTCATGAGTGATCCCAGATTTGCTTCATTTCTACGTCGCAGTGTCATCTTAGCCATGGATCTCACAAGTCTTCACTTTGTAAGGATCTCATAACTAATGCACTAACCAGGAGACTTGCAACTGCAACATCTCATCCACTTCACAGGTGTACAAAATAATAAATTTGTGCCCTAAATAATTAATGCACTTAACTTTACAAAGAACCGCAGACCTCTATCTCAAAATTTATCATTAAACCTTTGGCTCCAGAATCCCTCCTGTTATTCCAGAGATACCTATGTCTGCTAAAGAAATGAATAAATATTTTTGACAGGCATCCCAGAATCATGTTCCTGGCTAATAATTCAGCATTAAGTGTTGTGATGTAGCAGACACTGTCACATAATCCTCAAAGATCATGATCTCACTGTGATTTAGAGCCTTTAAGTGAGACAGGATTTCAGTTTTAGGAAACATGCAGATGTGCTTTGTTTCAGTTTTATGGAAAAACTCTCCAATCTGTAATGGCTGTGATAACCTATACTGGACCCAGGGATGTAAGCCTTTCTCTCTTACCCATCCTTTCTGGAGCCTGAGGATGCTCATGATGTACATAAGGATGGGAATCATTAGCTCCACATTAGGACAAGAACCACAACTAAGACTCATGTTTCAAGCTTCACTTGTATTTATCAAGTGTCTTCATAAGCTTCGGCTCAACAGCTTTGAGGACTTGACAGGATTTCCTCTGGCCATGCTAGGAGAACTTTGCTGTCCCTGCTTCCCCTGGTGCAGTGCACCAACACCTATCAACCTTAAGCTGTACAATCACAGCAGACAAGAAGCTTTCCATTCTCTGCCAACATCACGGAGTTTTGGCAAGAGGAATATTCCTTCCCGTCCTGGAAAGTGATTAAAATGTGACAGTGATGAACAGGAGATTGGGCATCTCTGTGAAATCTTTGAAATGTGTCTTGGTTCTGGAATCCGAGTGCATTTACTCGCTCTTCAGAGTGTTTGTTTACTGCCTTCTCAGTCACTGATCACTAATTAACAGGGTAAATGAATGTGACAGTTGGCTCCTACTACACTTGCTTGAAGACAACACCTCTTGGAAAGGATCAGTTACATTAATTACCAGGGGACAGTTGGATCAGGTGTATTGGGTCTGGCTGAGATGGAGTGCATTTTCCCATAGTACCCTCACAGTGCTGTGCTTTCTATTTGTAACCAAAAAGATGTTGATAACACACCAGTGTTTTGGCTTCTGCTGAGCAGTGCTGGCACAGCATCAGCACTGTCTCTCCAACTTTCTGCCTCCCATCAGCAGGCTGGGGGCGGCAAGATCTTGGGAGCCGACACAGCCAGGACAGTTGACGCCACCTGACCAGAGATACTCCATACCATGCGATGTTGGCGCAGCAATAAAAACTGAGAGAGAGGAGGAGAAGCAGCCAGGGCATTCATTATTACAGTGCTTTGTCTTCCAGGGAAAACAGGACACATAATGAAGACCTACTTCCCAGGAAGTGGCTGGGCATCACCTACATATTGGGAGCAGAGAGTAAATCTTCTGTATTCCTTTGCTTCTACACAAAACCTTTGCTTTTGCTTTTATTAAACTGCCTTCATCTTGACCCACAAGTTTTTGCCATCTTAATTTCTTCCTCCTCCATCCTTCTGAGGGCAGAGAGTATGATAGAGTGACTTGGTGGTGTCCAGCCAATGTCAACCCACCACATCAGGAAATCTGGTTTGCTTTGTAGAGGTATGAGACTGTAGGCTGAGGAAGTTAGAGGCTGTTATACATCTCTCTTGGTTTAAACTAAGAGCTGAGTTTTTAGCCAAGTTTCTACAGTATCATGTCACTGCATCATTACATTGAATCCATCAAGAAAATAAGGAAATGCTGCTTCATACCTCATCTGTGTTGTAGGTGATAACATGGGGTGAGGTGATATCCCTAGAGAGAGAATGGCACAGAGGCAATAGAACCTCTGGAAAAAAGCACTTCAGTTGTGGGATTATGTAACAATAATTTAGGTCCTACTTGACTTTCTCTCTCCTCTATTTTCATTTAGCCCAGCCCCATCATTTCTTGCAGTTCTAATTTTCCTCCTGGATTAATAAAACTGCACTTTCAGTTTACTTGTGACTTGTCAATTTTTCTAGTTTCTAATAGACAAACATGACCTACCCAATGCTTCTCCAAATATCTATGGTAGGGTTTTAACATTTTGAGGATTCATATTCTCCAGAGAAATCAAGGAGCTTTGCAGGTACCTCCTTTTAGGTAGTTGTAGAGAGCAATGAGATCCTCCTGAGCCTCCTTATCTCCAGGCTAAACAACCCCAATTCCTTCAGTCGCTTCTCATCAGACTTGTGCTCCAGACCCTTCCACAACACCATTGCCCTTCTCAAGACATGATCCAGCACCTCCATGTCCTTCTTTTAGTGAGGGACCCAAAACTGAGCTCAGTACTCAAGGTGTGGCCTCTCCAGCGCAATGCACAGCGGCCAATCACTGCCCTGGTCACTCACACATATAATACATGGAGCAGTTTTTTGGAGAGATACTTTCAGGTTCATAAGAGGCTTAAGTATGGAAAAGATATTACAGAGTCCAGAAAAATTTTGGAGAAGACATCCAATATTTCTGAAATATATGTGCTTCTATTCTGTTCTTTGTCATTTCACAGTTATCCATAGTGATGTGCTGAGTAAAAGTTCAATGTTCATTGACATTCAACAATGAAAAAACATTAATCAAACCTTATAAAGGAATAAGGAAAATGTAGAAGCCATAAAAAAGACAAGCTTGACTTCTCCAAATTTATTTTCTTCCTCTATATAAATCAGAGTTCAGTTTACACTAATTGTTGTGGGTTGAATGTAAAAGGTATGGCTAAGCAGCCACTGAATGTTTGAGCTTATTTCAAATATTTGGACATATTTGGTAAGATTTTCAGACCATGCTCCTTCTCTGTCTCTTCTGCTCTGTGGGAAGGCTGTTTCTTAACAGCTTGACAGCCCTCTTTAGATTTCCCCTGCATTGAGTTGAAGTGGGTACAGGACACAGCTGAGGCTCTGAGCCAGCCTTACACTTCTAGGGCTTTAGTTAATCACTTTCCTTCCCTTCTCTCTTATCCAGATGGCTCATAAATGACAGAGAAATGATATTTAATGTCTTATCTGCATTCTTTATAAGTAGTAGATTGGGAGTTCCTGGTGTCATTCCCAACAGAAGAAAGGAATCCACATAGTAAATCCTTTTCCATCACTAGGACTATATTTTTAAGTTGAAAAACATTGTGTTATCCATATCATCTCTAAGATGATCTTTCTTCAATATTTCTTCAGTTTTTGCCCTCAGCTCAAGCTCACAATGCAGAAATTAAGAAAGCTTCTTCTAGCCAGTGATATGTCTACTAGGAGGAGACATGAAGGATTTTAATGTCCCGGGCTATTGTTAGAGCAACTTCTGAGGGGTGCTAGATGAGGTTACTAGGAAAGCAGCAGCAGGATTATCTTCACCCAGAGAAAAACTATTGCCTAATGCCTAATCACAGGAAGGTTTAAATCCAGCCCTGATGGACAGGCAGAAGGGAGGGGCACCTGGTCCGTACATCACAGAGGGTAGCTATCTCAGTGGCTTCTTGCACTGAAACGAAAAAAATATTTCACTGGGGCAATGCTTATCTTGCAATAAATGAATATACTGAAACAGAGGCAGCTTGGGTAGGAAAGGTTCCTGTGCCATGTAAGACCATTTATTCATCCCTTCAGCTGGTGCCTTTCTTTTGTTGCTTTCTTCCCACACCATCTCAGCCAGGGAATGGGTGTGGATGAGAAGAAAGGAAAGCCCCATGGCTGCACATTGTCCAAAGGGGGAAGAGAGAAGAGGAAAAAGCAAAAGAGCTGAGCCTGTTGGGACCTCTCCATCATCATTACCTTTTGACTCAGAGGTCATCTACCCAACTGAACAAAGCCATAAACATATATCTGAGGAGCCTGTTCCCGCAACTGCCCATTCACTCCATGAACTTGTGCAATCTGTTAAAATCCCCTGTATCCAAGATACTCTGTTTGGAAAATGAAGCTAGGAGGTGCTGTCCCTTAGAAAGAATTTTCAAAACTTCATATGAAAAGTACTTAGCTGTATGTCTCATTTTTACCCATGCAGCTTGTCCTGCTCAATTTATTTCCTCCTGGAGAAAGTGGGCTCTACAAAATAAGATAATACATTTTCTTGGCTGTGTTCCTCTAACACATGAATACAGTCCCCAGCTCTACTGAACATTGTAGCAGACAGGCAGAAGACATTGTTTTCAGAGTATTTTTGCCTTAGACAAGTGAAGGAAATTAATTGTTTTTCCATACAGTCCTTTAGTCAACAGTGAGATCATGCACAGTATTGAAACCACACCCCTTCATAATATACATATATCATACTATATCTATATTTTATCTATTCTGAACTTCAACAGCTCACTTTAAAACCCTTCAAGAGTCACAGATTTTGACTGGCTTTGGATTAGACCATAGATACCTTAGCTATCATACAGCCACTCAACTTCATAAATTTCCACTATTATCTGAAACCAAGAGCCTCACTTAGAAATGGGAAAAATTTTCATGCCTTATTCTCTAGCTCTGTTCTCCAGACCCATGCACATCTTCCCACAAAGAACAGATGCCACATCTCACCCCAAATATACAGTACCCACCTGAAGTTTTGAGCTTCTAGCAAAATATTTTTAAGAGACAACATGAAAAATAGTCAAGAAGAATTCTCTGCAGCTCACAGTGAACTCCACTGGTCTTACAAAATCCAGAGACCACCTTACTTGTACTTGAGCACCCAGCTCTAGTACCTGATTGGCAAATCAGGTCTAGATCCAGCAGCTGGAAAATGGTGGATAGTGATGAGCAATTTCATATTACCACAGAAGCATCCCAAGAAGGAAAACGCATAGAACAGAATGGGACAGGGGTTACAAAACCCATCTCTTGGTCTCATAATGTAGTGTGCTCTGGATATCACAATCTTGGTACAGCACTCTGCTATACCACAATGTGCACGGCACTAAATTCTAAGACTTCAGTCCCATCAATACATGATGAAAGCAACAAATTTCCCTTGAAATCAATACACATAAATAGCTGCTTGTGGTTAACCAGGCTGCCACAGCTACTTGCACCTCAACGAGGGATAGCTTTTCCTGTAAGCATAGGAAAACACCAGGTGAAATATTAAAACCTTGTGCCACAGTGAGGTATAAGAAGTCTTTCCCAAAGAAACCAAACTTTCACAGAGCTCATCAGCATTTCTGGAACCTGACACTGTCCAAGGGCACCAACTTGGAATGCAGGCTCCCCTTGGTGAAGTGGGATGGGTAGGAAGTGTTCACAAAAAGGTAAGACTGTGGTCCAAAAATTAGGCACTAATTTAAGATCTACAATAATAATTAAATCCTTCTGTGACACAGGCAGTCACAGACACTGGAATTTGTCTAACAAACCTCTCTTAAGGACGGTGCTAAAATTTCTAGATTAGATCCAATCCTTCATTTAATGTGGATGCTCTGGCAGAACAGCTATTGCAAAGATGAATTATCTTTTTGTTCTTTTGGAGAGTGTTTCTGTTTCTTTTGAATGTACCTTTGAATATCTGAGGTTCCTATGTCAATACCAAACGTTAGCATACCCAGTAGCAAAAGACCTGGTACACAGTGGGAAAAGAAGGTGGATCCTGAAAAGCAAAGGATTTTTGCCCTACTAATAAAGGCAGAACAAACCACAGCCTGCTCTATGGAGCTGGTCTTTTGCATGCCAGCTTTGGGGTTTTTAGTGAATATAATGGAATTTCTTTCTGTAAGACAAAAGCAGAGGGCAAGATCTAGTAGCCACATGGTAAACACAGAAGCAAATCACAGAGCATACCCTCTTCAGAATTGGTGGGCACATTACAAGGGCTCCTTTGCATCTCATCAATCTCTGAAGCAGCTGGCAGAGAAGGAAAATGGGGTGATATGCTCTTTCAGCCAGGAGAAGAAGGATTATCAGGATATGGAGGTTGAAAGTGGCTGACCCACCATCCCAGCCCTCCAGCAGCTCCAACAGTTGATTGCCTTTTTTGTGATGAAGCAGCCACTGCATACAGGGAGAGAACATCGTGGCCCAGAAATGCCTTGTGTACAGAGCTGTGCATTACCCTTGCAGAACCACTCCGGCCCCTTCCCCAAACCTCTCCTCAGCTCCCAGCACCAAAAAGATTACATCATCACAGTTTGGTGCAAACCACACCTTCAATATTTTGGCCTGCTACTGAGGGATGTATTACTGTTAGTTTACAGATACCAGGCATTCTGGGAGTAGTTACCAAGAAGCTGGCACAGTAGAAAAGCTGCCATTTTCCCCGGAGTTTAACACAAGAAAGGATTTTCTGCTTTCACCTTTAGCTTTTCTGCTTTGCTTTGCTTCACTGCAAAACCATATGAAGGCCAGACACAATAACTGCAGTTTAAGCAACACTTGACAATCCAATTTCTCCCGCCTATTTTACACTTGCCTTAAATTCTAGAGATTTTATCTAACCCTGATACTGGTTTAAACCACAGAGAACAGTTTGGGGAGACACTCAGTTGTTTGTTTTTCTTAATTCTCCTCCCTTTGAAAGGAGAGGAAAGGGCATAGGAAAAGGATGAAGCACTGGGCGACTTTAACTATACCTAAGGCAGACGCAGTCCCTCTCTTATAGCTTATACAGATGTAATTGGTAACAGTACTTGGACCTTGGACTGAAACTACAAATTTCCTCTTATTTAGCCAGTCCTTCCCCCCCACACACCCGCCCAAAAGGCCCTAATCTAAATCAGATCTGGGTATTCAGGAAACATACAGGCCACTACAATGAGCAAAGTATTTGCGAGTCATCCAGAAACTCAATTTCCTTCCTAGAGGAGTAGCACAACAGGGTTTATTTTGTAAGGAGAAAATAATTCCTTTTTGGTTGCCTATACTAAGTTTGCTGTCTCTTTGGCTGAGCTCCTCTGAAGCATCCAGGAGCTGAGGACAACTGGTTCACTTCTAATGATTTTTTTATCACTACCTTGTTCACTTCCAAATGTGGAAAAAAATCTAGCATCACACTGCTAACACCAAATAAAACTTTAGTCATTTCCACCCTCTCAACAATAAAGAGAGAAAAGTGATGATAGTAGAATTTTATTGGCTTTATTTAAACAGACTTCTTCTCCCCCAACAATACTGTGATGCTACTATAAAACTTTTCTGACACACTACTTTAAACATTAGCACATGGACATGCCAGCTCTGCACTTCAGGAGCTACAGCTCAATGCCAAGAGCCATTAGTCACATTAAGAAGTCTCTTCACAATACGGCAGATAGAGATGGTAGTGTCTGAGTCCTCCTGCCTTCGGTGCTGCCCTAAGCCCTGTCACCCCCCCTGGCTGTGGCCAGCTTGTACAGGGCAGCTCTGAAAGGTTTTCTGCCAGCAGCTGGGAGCATGAGAGGTCTTGGAACATTCTTTCCCCTGGTTTTAAGGTGGATGCTGCTGCAGGGCACCACAGGAATTGCTGCAGCCAGCTGAGGACAAGTGATGAGAGAAGGGAAGAACAATGAAGTTAAGCAAACAAATGTCTCGTCTAGGTCTGGGGAACTTCTAGTCTAAATACATCACTATCCTCCTTTGGTATACATGTGTGTGCTTGCTCCTTGGGACAAATGGGGCCTTTCTTTTCAGACCCTTTGACTTCAGCAAGGATTGCACAGCTGGGATGATGACTTGTCTCCTCTTATTAAAACCACTTCTTACAAGTGTCGGCTGTGTCTCCATGTTCCTCTGAGTCACTTCTTCAGAGGAAAGAGAAAAACAGAAAATATTTTAAGACCCAATCTATCATCTTTATGCACTTCTATCTATACTTAACCTGGTGTGGGGTGAGAAAAATACATCTAATGTTATTAAAAACTGTGATTTATTAAGTAACTATTCTGGGTGTTTATCTGTCTACATTTTTCCTCATGTACGGGTAAAAGCAAAAGAATCTGAAATAGCCAGAGCACTCCTAAGCAAAGACACAGCTAGGCAAAGCAGAATATTCCAGAAGAGACAGAGAGGGAGGCAGCACCCAGAGGGAATCAAACAAACCACATATATGACTGAAGAGAAGTCTTAATCATACCTATAAAAATAGTAATATTAGTGGGTTGATTTTTGTTTGTTTCTTTTACTTTTGCATTTAAAAAAAGCACATTCTCCTGCTGATCTCAGGCAGTGCCAGTTTGTAACATAACACACATGCTGAAATACAAGATGAAGAATATGTTCGCACACTGCATGAGAGAAGCTACAATCTGCAAAAGTGAATGTTGCATCCATATATCAATTGAAATGACCTACAATTCAGGGAGTAATCGTTTTGAAACAATCTCACATGAATTCACCTTCACAAGATTAGAGGCTGATGTCACCAGGCGGGTGAAGTCATCAGCAATGACTTAAGCTAATGGGAAAATGCCAGAAAAACTCGATCAGTCTGTTGAGAAGAGCTTAACCTCTTCCAAGCAACAAGGAATGCTGAGAACTATTTACCTCTTTTGTTTGCAGCATTTCCTGAGTGGGTTTTAGCACAGGAAAGCTCACGGTTGACTAATGGGGACAGGGAATGAAATCTCCTTCCTACAGTGTGGCTGGTGATCGCTGTTTGGAAATTTTAAAGCCATATGTCTGAATTCAAGCCGAACTTCAAGACAGAGAGAACTGGCAGTAAGCTGCAGGGATAATTTTGTGATGTACAGCCGATTCCAGCAACACTAACTCATGGGAGTAGTCCCTGCTCATTTTAGGTCACCGGCACAGTGGGATTCGGCAAGGGGACTTGGGCTCAGCTTACATTCCTTAGAGACAAAGATTTAGAACAGAGACGTGGCCTGTGGTGACTATGGCAGGCTTTTCCCAGACGTGACAGGCAAACCAAGCTGCTCATAGCCGCGCGTGGCGTGGCTGACACCAGGCCATACCAGGCATCTGTGCCAGCACAACACGTGTCGGGTGCCTTCCTGAGGCAACAGCAGAGCACATGATTTAGAGTCAGTGGCATTAAAAACGATTGGAGTCATCGTGGAAAGTACAGATATTTTTGTTTTACTGTGTAATGCGTGCCTGTGTGGGAGTGGTGTGAGCTTGTTCTATTTCCAGCCTGTGAATACCGAGGTGTGACAAGCCTTCTTTGCTGCTCCTTCAGCAAACGGTGCCGGCAGTGCCACTCCCTGGTGACTGCAAGGAGCTGGGGCACAGTGCGAACCATCAGAAAGAGCGCTAAAACCAAGAGGTGGGCCTAACCCTGGGTGCCACAAAGCTCACTGGCTCCTTGCACCTGGATTCAGTGCCTCGAGGAGAGCACACAGGAAGGATTTGCTGGTGTGGTCAAGCGGCCTTTGCCAAGCTGGTGTGCAGGCTGCTTTCGCTCCTGATGTGGGTGTTCTCGATGCACGCAGCCAATGTGGCACCTCAGGCAGCTCATTAACAGCATTGAAGAGAGCACCCAAGCCCCGCCTTAGCAGGCTACAGGTCCACATACGGCTGCAGAGCCCTGGTGGGCTCCAACTCTGACAAAGCCTACTCTGCTCTGCTCTGCTTTGATTCCCTGGAAATAAGATTAGAGTTTGGCCCTCTGTCTATCTGAAATGTTTGTCATGTTTTCAAGCCAAGTGTTTTCTTTAACCCCCTCTCACTCCGCAGCACTCTTATACCTCGTTTACTTCATAAAGCTTGAAGGAGAAAAACATTCTTTCACAAAACAAGTCTACGCTTTGAGTTGAAATGCTAAAGTTTAAATGTTGAAAGGTCCTCTAACAGTACACACTGGTCAAATTATAAATATGGAGATACACAAGTCCAGACAACATGACATATCAATCCTGAAAGAACTTAAGTTATGATCTTTCCAGAATGGCTCAGCTGGTAACCTGTAGGCCAGATGTTGCTAAGTAGGTTAGCCCATCATCTTTTCCACAAAGAAGTTAAAGAATGGCTATTTTGACAACAGGCAAATCTCACTGGTGCCTGGCCAGCTCTCAGATCTGCCACCACCACAGAGATGTGGGATTCCAGCTTGCTCCTGAAAGACAGGCAGAGAAGCCAGGCCTGCCAGTCCCTCTGGCCAGGTCACTGCAGCTCACAAGGAGAAGGGGATCCCAGAAATAATTTGCAGCCCTTTTGGCCATCAAAACGATGGCTTGCAATTAGAAGATCTATGCACTTAAAAGACCTATGTTTTAGCTTCAAATGGCCTCATGTTCAACATCATGTTTTCCCAAGCAGAAAGTACTTGCTCAAGAAAAAATCTACGGCTGCAGATGAAAGGACTCTACAGGATTTTAGGGCTAAGTTGTCCTGGTTTCACTGGACCCACACTGTACCAGACAGACAAATGCTGAGTGGGTTCAGCAGTGCACTGCAGGCAAATATAATATCCTTCCTCTTTTCCTTTTCCACTTCATTCTCCATCCTGGCAGACCAGTTTCGAAGCAATCTCTCCACCCTGAAAATGGGTTGACTGAGTATGGACTGACCATTGTCATTTGCGCGGTAGTAGAAGACATCTTCCACACAGGTAACTCATGCCTGTTTTGAAGAAATTAAAAATCCATGGATTGGGATGTAGCTCAGCTTTTGCACTTTCTATTTTGGCCTTACATTGCTTATATTTGCTTCTTACCCAGGCAAGGAATCTGTTTTCCTGATGGCACTGAAGGGAAGACAAATTGTTCAGTGTCTGAGAGGCAAATTTTGAGCTGCATAACATGCTTACAATAAAACAACAGATCAGGGCGAGCTGAGAGTATTGCTAAGGTTGTCAAGGAGGTGGAACTACTATGCCTTCATCCCAAACCCATCATGACTCCCTATCCAAAGGATAGTGCTCCTGTAAGGCTTACTGAACTAGCACATGTGGATGCTTCATCTACAAATCTCTATTTAGGACCCCGCTTGATTAGGGTCCTAATCAAGTGCTATACAGTTAAATGAAAAAGAGACTCTGGATTCTGCAGTGCCATAGTTGGACAGAAGTGCAGTGAACTCCCTTTACAAGTGAAGGTGAGGGAGTTCCTTCACGGGTCAGTGCATCAGAAGGCTTCCTTAGTCTCTTAGGGTGCCTTGTTTCTTTCCAGCAGTTGCAGAGGGGCCTGATAGGGACTGATAGAGGTGGCACAGGTAAGCACTGGAAGTTTGATGGGGGGGGGGACCAGCACTTCCTGCCCTGGAAAAGCCACCAGCACACATTTTGCTCTCACAGACCGGGACAAGGGGTTGTGGTTGCCAGTTCTTCAGGAGACACTGAGCTTTTCCTTCTAACAGAGAACTCTGTTGGGACCTTCTACCTCTTGGGGTGAAAGGAAGAGAGGACATAATTGTACCTCTCTCGTTATCCTACTGTGCCTTATGTAGCAACCCATACTAGAAGCTTATAAAAAATATCAAGACCTTATATTCTGTAAACCAAGTCCCAAAAAGGGAAATTTCTACAATCTTAATTACAATTTGCTGTAGGAGGTCCAATTCCAGCCAGTTTTCCAAAGCTTGTGGCAGCTGACTTATTACTCTAGCACGCTTGATGGAAATACAAAATTGCATATCCTTCTTTGTAAGATGACTTCTCGGGCTCTGGCGCTCGCTGGCTGTCAGTGGATTATATATTGGATTTTTCTGTCAGCGTGTAATAAAAAGGAAGTTTTAAAAAGAAATTAAAGCAATACATGAAAATAATTCCATTCATATTAGGTATTTTAAAACCCACCAGCTAGTTTTGGGCTGCCCATGTATGGATAACTGAATGAAAAGTACAAGGTCTTCAGCCCCTCACAGAGCTATGCAAGGGCTGGCCATTAATTTCATTTTTTATGCTACCAGGGAGAACTGGGGATTTCCTCCTACCACTGGTGCTCACACACTGTAAAGGATCAGCTCTAGATTTTGGCCACCTTAAATACACAGAGCTAAGGTAACTGGCAGGAGAAGCTTACACTGTATTTTCTCCCAATGCATTCATCAGAAGGCTTTCCCCATGTTGACTGGATAAGATTAGCCAGAGAAACACCAGGAAATTACTGTGGGGATGTTTTCCCCTTCCTCTTTCTCCTTCCCCACTACCTCAAGCTTCATGTAGCAGAACAGAACTATAAATGTCTGTCCTAAATGCCTTAGCAGTGTCCTTCTCAGAGCTTGCTACCCTACCCGTCATGTCAGGCTATTTAACCTACCAATGGGTGACACTATCCAGTCTTCACCAAACAAAACCTTTGCAAACAAATTCAGCTGTTCTGCTCTCTGACGGATCCAACAGGATGCAGTGCACACCACTGCATATCATGCAGCACAAGCAACATCTTTTTTACTACTGCAATCATCTCATTCCCAGTCATACAGGAATCAGCTTTCACACAACCAGTAAAACTGATAACGTGTCTGCTTGAGAAGGCAGAATCAAAATGGTTAAGCAAATCAATAGAGCTGCTTTGCTGGTAAGATTTTAGAGAACTGGAAAGGGTAGAAGAGTTAGCCCAGCCAGATGTATCTACACTCTGATTCAGGAGAAGATTTTCAATTATGTTATTAGATCATGCCTGAATTAACAGAGCTACTTAAAAATTATCCACAGCTCATACTGTATCTAGATCTGTACAAATAATCTGTTCTTCAGTCCCTTGACAAACAAACAACAATGAACAGGAACAAAATCATTTTGAGTCAAAAATTACTAATTTTAGAGTGCAATTTAATTCCTGCACTTAAAGTTAGTCACTTTTCTAAACAAAATACCATTTTGGAAACAAAAAAGCATTTTATTTAGAAAACAACCTTTAAAATTTTTTAAAGGAATCAGCTGGTTTTCAGCCAAAATAATTTGATGAGGTCAACACAAATTTTGCCAGCAGCCTCAATAACCCAAATCAGTTTGGCTTTGAGTTTTTTTTTTCATATATATTGAAGGACCAAAACATTTCTCTGAGCCCTGGTTGCAGCTTTAGTCCTAAAAGATGTCAATTTTTCACTTCCCTGTGTTCGATGTGGCATATTTTTCTTTATTTGCTCTTTATATCTTTCACGATATTAGGGAATTTGAATAGTAAACACTGAGAAGAAAAGCTTGCTATTTGTTATCTGATCTTTATCCCAGCTTTCCCCTTTGTACATTTTGTCTAGGGAGCTATGTTTTTCAAAAACATAAGGGAAACTCATCTGCTAATCTGTCAACAAGCCATTCATCTGTAATGTCTGCTCTACATTTGTTTTGCTATGTCACTGTGCACCAAATGTTTGATGCAGATGTTTTGACACAAGTGGTAGAGCAAAATGAAATTTATTGTTTCCTGATGCCACCACCCTCAAAAGATTTATTTAAACAACAAAATCTGGCCTAATTTTTAAAAATAACGGAGTACTTCATGACGATGTGTGACTTCCCAATACCTCCAGTCAAGGTGTTGCCTTGCTGTTTTAAGGAAATTATGCCGGCAAATCTTTTATACCTTTTATACCATCTAAGAAGATACAGAAAAATTATTTCATTCTGATTTCCACATTTATGTTGGAATCCAATGCACAGCTTCTGTTAAAGTAGAAAGGATAGTGTGCAACAGGCACCTCCCAGATGAGAACTAGTCCAAACACTCAAAGCCAGAACTGAAATGCTCCTGTCTGTTCCCATATGTTACACCAGTAATTGTGCCAGACATCTCACTACCTGAGAACGGATGGAAAGACATCTGCTTCCTTTCAGACAGCACCTTACACCAAGCCCTGGGCTCCTGCTCACTCAGTCCACCTTCTTTAACTGCTTCCACTTCAGAAGAGGGGATGGAAAAAAAACAAATCCCTCTTTCCAGCAAATATTACATGGGCAATGTGACTCACGTAGAAATGGTTGGTAGGACACTCAAAACCAAAGTTTCAGGTTCAGATTACATTGTCAACAGGTCAGTATATATTTTAAGGGGTATGTAAAGGCATATGAAGCCAAATCACTTGGGTTAGGCTGAGCGGCTGGATAACCTGATGCAGTCTTTGTTTGAGACCCCCTGATGTGTGTGGGAACGGGCCATGGCCACTTCACCTGCTAGTAGGTGGGATCCTGGCATTCACGTGCACTGTGGAAAGGGTGGATGGGTGCATGTGCCTGACCCAAGACCCCAAGCCAGCCTGTCTTCTTCCCTTCCATGTAGTTCCCCAGGCAAAAGCCATGTCTGAGGGCTGTGCTCAGGAGTCCCCACTGACCACAGGGCTAGCAGGTGAGTTGGGACTCAAGAACAAACTCAGCCCCCCTACTTATGTGTTTTACACAGGCACATCATAAGGTTAGTTCACCACATTAAATTTTACTTATGGGCCCCTTAAAGTCACTGGGTTGAGACAGGTTTCCCCTGGGAGCAATGCCTTGCCTTAGGGGCCTAAATTTAAAATAGATCACATCCTAAAGCACCTCTTTAGCTGCAGGTTCTTGAAAACCCCTACCAATTGTCTTAGACCAGGTGTCTAAATGTAGATGGAATCAGCTCAGCCATAGTGCCAGCACTAATAATATATATAAATATATATGTTTGTATGTATGCATGTGCATTTCTAACCATCTTCACACAAAAGGATCCCCAAAAATATTTTGTTTTAAATTTACAGTGGAGAGAACTATATCACAGTCACACTACGAAGGGATGAGGTGCCCTCAGAAGCCATAGAGGAATGGGTCTCTAGGCATGAGAAAACCCTCAACCTGTAGAGGCATAAAATGAATTCACAACTGTGAAGTTGATGCCACCTGGCCTACTTCCAGAGGCATGAGGACCATCATAAATTACCATGTGGCTGCCAGCCAAGAGCTTGCAGCTGAGGCAAGTTTTCTGCTATCCAGCTGGGAGGATGAAGCACATCAGGAGAGGCAGACTGGGAGCCAGGGAAACATGGAGAAAAAAACAGGAGAGCAAAGGATTAATGACTTCTAGCACTGAGTCTCATTGTATGACTAGATTCAGTAGCTAGAAAATGTAGCAGTACTTTTACTACTTTACACCACTTCATCTCAGATCAGCTTTTCAAGTCATTGCCTCTCCACATTTCTATAAGCATGACTATGCTTGACCCTGTTTCGTATCCTATTCTTACATCGCATTTTCTCAGTGTGCTCATCACGTGAAAAAATTAATATTAAGCCAAAAAAACATTTTCTGGAACCACCATGTGAGAGTTGCAGAGAATGAGACTGCCTTTGTTTCCTTCTTCTTGAGCTAGGTGACTACAAAGATAGAGAGCAACATGTCTCTTGAGAGGAACCACTTAAGAGGTTTTTAGTGTTGACGATTTTAATGTTGATGGCTTCTACTGTTGATGCTATATGAGATGTTGGAGGAAGAACTACCAACTTTCTAGCTGCCTTACCTGCTCTCATGCCAGCTGCTCTTGTGGTTTATATGTATGATACACAGGTGCTGATAATATCAAATATGTCTATCCACTTCATACAACTGTTATTATTGTAGCTTATCCAAGAAGTGTACATTAACAGGGGAAGGAACCATGATTATCTGAAATGTGATATCAAGCACAGCTTTTCTGTTCAGGGATTTTTAGTTATTTCCCCATCCCTAAATCTGCTCATGTAATTTTGGAGAGCTCTGTGGATTTTCAATTCCCTGTCACACTGCACAGCCAGTTCAAGGTAGCAAAATTAAAGAAGTACTCTGGCTGCTTCAGCCATTTCAGTCTGAGAATGATTTGGTTTCAAATCAGAAAAATCAACACAGATCAATTAAAGAGAACTATCCATGTGACTGCTAAATAACTTGGAGGAAATTAAGAACTAGCAGATGGCGCAAGAAGTTGTATATGGCTTCATAAGCACCAATTTAATCTGCCTAACTCTTCCCAAAATTTGTAAAGACACCAATCATGTAAATCAGGATGAAGTTGTACTGCACAAATCAGCCCTTTCCTGGATGTGTTTTAAGTTTGAACTATTTAAATTGCTTTGCATCTCTGGGGCTTGTCTGGGGAGGAAGTATTAAGCCCCAGGAAAAAGACACAGTGTCCAGGTGCACTTCCAGCAGTCTAGATAATGGCTGTGCATGTCACAATGCTTTTCTGTGGGCCAAATAATGCTGATCTCTTTTCCTATTGCCATGCTGCAGTGTAGACTCCTGTCTACTGTGTCATCCTCTGACATGTCTTTCAGCACTCCACCTCCCTGTGGAAACCTGCATTTGCAGTTTTTTTTCAGTGGCTGCTGCCCAGAATTCATTCCATTTCAATATTCCCTCTCCATGCATCAATGGGTCCTGAGGGTAATCCTTCTACATCCATGGGTCCAGAGAGCTTTTAATTCTGACTGAATGTGTACATCTACTTTAGGGTTTCAGTTTGGATTGGGAGCATGCTTTGAAGTGAATCTACAGAATGTCCCCCCATAATGTGCCTTGGTTCACATCACAGAATGGGCTCAGAATACATGGACTGGATTCCTTTCAAACAAAGCTTGCAGAAATTGTGCCTATGGAGCCAACCCGCTCCATCAGCCAATGGATGTGCTGTGAATGGCCCAGACCAGAGCCAGCGTGGAGTAAACTTCCACAGAGCATGTCTGGTGTGGGTGTCAGGATCTCAGACACAGGATCTCTTTTGCTTTACAAACCTGTTCATCTGCACTGCCTGCTAATACAGATACAGTCAGCAAATGCTATAGGAAGTCTAGGCTAAATTCTGAGCCTAAAATCTTTAAAATGGGTGTAAAAAGAACTTACTTAAAGCAACAGGAAAGACATCTGGCTGTTGATACATAAATCTTATCTTTGTGCGAATACAGTTAACCTGCAATACAAGCGTTCCCAGAAGCACAGCTTATTTCTGGTGTAACCTGAGTTTGCATTTCGTCTTTTACTAGTATAAATATTTTAGTAAAACAGGCCAGATCGCAACTGGCACAGTTCTTATGATAAACTTTTAAGTCTAAACTGTTTTCAGAGCGAGTGAGATTCAGTCCTTCATCCACAGTCTAAGTGACTGGCATGAGACCACTGCAAAACTGAAGCCAGAGATCAAGGCCGGGCAGAACATCAGAAGGATGCTCCTCGCTGGAGGAGAGACAAATCTGTGACCTTTCCCGAGGCCCTCTAAAACTACGGCGATTATGGAACAGGTGATTTGTATGCTAAAAATTTAAGTGTAAATGTTGTTCTCCTAAGAGCTAGTAGATTAGCTTGGAGATTAACTAGTAAATTAAGTATGGAGAAAATTCTCCCTTTGCCTTTGGGGAAACCAGTAAGTGTGATAATTCTGCAAAATTAGCATGTAATGAAATATTCACTTGTAAGACACAAGAAACATGTTGTCATGTACAACATTTTGGGGTTGGGCCTGCTTACCTTTTCACTGGTTTTATGTTGATGTGATGCTAGCTTGCAATAATACAGCTACTTCTGATTTGCAGCACTGCAAGTGTTAAGTCTGGCTTCTTAGGTATACGGATATTTCAAAAGACATGAGGCCAGTGAGTAAACAGATTTACTCAAGGATAACACTGATCTCTTTGAAACATAGTGTGCTTCATCCCATTGCTATTATAAAATGAAAATTGCAAAGAAATTAAAAGAAATAGCTCCATCTCCATTTACAGGAAAATATTTTACATGATGTGACACCATTGGGAAATGGCAACTCTCTCTGTTTAAATCCATCAATCTAATGCCTTTTCAAAATCATTCCCTGTACTGTGGCCACCATGCCTTCTATTCCAAGCAACTAAGGCTTTGATCTAAGAACAAATTCCTCTTGAAAAAGCCAGCTGTTAATGTGTAAGCTCATATGTTGACGATGTGCTTAAACACTTTCCTAAACTGTTCCCTGGAACTGGTGGAACTTGACATAGAAAGTCCAGTGCATTCATTTCTAGAGCAGACTTCCTCGTTGCACACATTAGCACGCATAGTTTCCTATCAGCACCATCCACACAAATCAATTCCTTCACTTCAGTGTCATTTATGCCAGTGCTCCTACGAGCCCCTGGCCAGTAACCTTCTTTTGCTCTTCACCTCAGACCAGTTTCTTAGCTTAAAATTTTGATTTGCCAGATCAGAGGACCAAAATAATGGTCATCTGCACTGTACAAATAAAGATCAAAATGCCACATAGAATAAAATGAACAGTGCATGCCTCAAAAGCAATACCCAAAACACTTGGAATATGCTTGCTCTACTGAAAATTACTGTGAAATTCCAGTATATTTTAAAACAGACAGAGGGTGTATGTAAATGTAATTTACTGATGAAAAATCATTTAGCTGTTCTGCTAAGGATGAATTGCTGTGAATACTGCAGAAGACTTCTGAATTTGGAAACAACTTTCATATAACTTTGAGGCTGCTGAGAGGGCCTTGTCTGCTGTAACAACTTTATATAGTGAATTTGCACCTCCTTATATGACTTTTGTTTTGTATTATTATTATGAATTATTCGTGTTTTGGTGATTTCAAAAAGCCCCAGGAATGGTCTAGGACCCCATTATGTGAGGATTATATAGGCACAGAGGAACATGCACAGCAGTGTTAAAAGTAATCTGCAAACTACACTTTGTCTGAATATGCTGTATTTGGAGATTACTTTGTAAGCAATTTTCCAAGCATCTACCACTCAGATAATGCACTGAAATACCTTTGGGGAGTCTCTGCATGACAACATGCATTCACGTTAGACACAGTAAATTTAAAGCTCTCTCCCATATTACACAATAGTATTAGGCCCTTTGAGTTCTGTTAAAATGAAAATGTGTCAGGACTGTTGTACTTCTGCTAAGCATATTTTAAAGCCTAAATGAAATAAAATTATGTAATGAGCAACATGCTCTTATAATTTAATTATGCGGTTGTGTCATATTAAACTATGACCAGGATTTCTAAAAAATCAGACTCAGAAGCTGTTCTCTGTTTAGGATTCACGCTAACATGTTTTATCGTTAGCAGCACAGATCAAAGAAAGAACATGTAGAAAAGCTGGAGAGTGTTTCTTTGCACGCTAGAATGAGAGTTTTGTGAGCATAAAGCACAAGAGAAGCCTCTTTATTTAGATGCCTGTTTAGTAGCTGAGTCACGTACATATTGTTGGACATGAAGGAAAGTTTTAGAACAGCCTTACAAAATCTTACCTCCCTGGGGTATTTTTTTAATTGAAAATATCAGCAGTGTTTTCATTATCATAGCAAAGGACAGGCAGTGAGTTTTGTACCTTGGCTGGCCTATGACCATGATAATTTTGCAGAAATGCTTTAGGATAAAATATCAAACAGAAAACAAGCAATTGACTAGCTCTTCCAATTTTCACTCAAGTGTGTGCCTGCAGTGCTCTCTGCCAGCATGTCTGAGCCCCTCTCTACCTCATATGTGCATTTCCCCTGCACGAGACGCAGCAGTGCCATTGCACGCATCACCAGCACAGACAGACAGACAAAGCATGACACCACAGGATGCCAAGAGCCATACCTGCACCCAGAACAAGGACAGGAATCTCCATTCCTTCCACTGTCTGCCCCGCTTCCCAGGAGTCATCCTCCCAGAAAAGGCTGAACGTCCTCAGTTCTGGGGGCAGTGCCTGCCTCCCCTCCAATGTCTCCAGTGTGCGAGAGGATGAAGCTGCAGCAGCAGGGAGGGAAACCAGCTCCAGCTCAAAATGTTGAGGCCTCCAGGAGCTCATGTCAGTGAGGCATGGGAAATGAGGGGCCACCATGAGGTGAGGGCAACTCTGACCAAGGACACCTGCTAGGATGCTGAACTTACCAGGATCCTATCCCTTCAGTGGGTCCCATTCAAAAAGACCCTGACTCAACTGGAGGGACGCTGTCAGACTAACACAAAGGGATTAGTAATAAGTTCTTCTTACTTCTGTAGCATAAGAAGAGCTTCAAGGACTCAGGCCAACCAGAGCAGTGACTCCAGCAGGGAGAGGGTGGAACTTCCTTTGCCGTGGGACATCTGAGTCTGCAGCTTTCCCCATCCCATCTCAGACACCCAGGGGACTAGGTCTGCACAGACACCTCGAGGTGTGAGAGCCCTGAGGATTTATACAGGTGGATGATAATAGACTGACTTTTATTATGTACTTCTTTTGTGATAACACTTAATGCACCCTTTGTCTTCCTGACCACTAATAAGCAGGGAACTAATGCTAAGTCTCTCTTGAGAGGCAGAAGTTAGGTATAGACATTTTGTTGTACATGTGTACATAGCTGATCTTATTTTTCCTCTTGTATCTCACCTTGCAGTGAATTCCTGGTCTCTGTGTGTCTGCTCTTCTGCATGCATTGCCTTTTTCATGACTTTGTCACCCACATTTTAAAATCCTCATGCAAGACTTCTTAGCTACCTTTAGTTTTACTATCCTATATAATCTTTAATCATTCATAAATGTTGATACCTTGTACCATATCTTTTTTTAGGTCATTTATGAAGATGATGACCTACACAAGTGCTTTTGGATACCTTCAGGTGGTCTTTCTCCATTGTTTAAATAAATGACTTTTTCCTTGTCCTCTTTCTCAACTTCCAATCAAACTTCAACCTGGGTCCCCACCTGATCCCGTCACAGCTTTGAGAGTTGTGATTTAAGGCTTTTGAAAAATTCAATCCACTATTTTAACCATATAGGATTTACCTGTATTTTAGGTTTGGCCTATTTAGGCTAGATTTTAGGTTTGGCCCTAGCCAGAGTCTTGAGAGAAAATGCACATTTAAAGCAAATGTTCTTAAATTTTATGTCTTCGTATAGTCCCTGGGGGAATCATAACAATAAATGAGCAAAGCAAAATTTTCACTTTGGCTTGAAGAATGACTTTCAACTTTACATGTGCCAAGTTTTGTGAACAAGTTTATTCTCCCAATTATGTCAGCATGCAGCATAGATGTCTAGTTACCTGATTTGTAGGGGTAATCTGGTGCTCAAATGACCTAAACTGTGCAATTACTAGTGCTGGCAGATTACATATGGAAAACTAAGACCAGGCCATAAAAATTTGATCTATTGTGTCCATAGTCATAATAAAACCGTTATGGTTGGTGATTGATTACAGGAATATTAAAATGTAGAAGAAGAAAATAAAAAAAGCTACTCTAAATTGCATTGTATTTTTGTGTCAGGGAAAAAATGATTGCTGTTATCTTGACATGTTTATCACTTTGAGGCTGAGCCAGTTGCTATCGTGTGAGTTCATTCTGTCCCATAGCTGACAAATTCTATCATGTACTATAAAAATCATTATGGCTCACTTTTGCAGCTTCAATAAAACAGGATAGCAAATACAGTAACCATTTATATTTAGGACTTTAGTCCTACTGCATATCCAGCAAAACTGACTTAAAAGTTTAGACAGAAAACAAGATAGATCCTTAACCCGGATGTACAAATTTTATTCCAGAACCGGTCTCAATGATAATTATTGGTATTTGTGTAAGAAAAAGAGCAAACAGAAAAAGAGGGCAATATATTGACATCATGTATTGCTGATCTCATTTGTCTGCCAGGAACTCCTCTTTATTTTTTAACATTTTTACTTCTTTCTTTTGGAGGGAGGTCTGAAAGTGTCCCCTGGCTGCACCTCCTATGTGAATTCTCTCTCCATGGCACATTTTGCAGCCACACTTTCTGCATAGGTGTTCTTCCTCAGGGCCTTCTTCCCCGAGCACTGTTCTGTGGGTATGTGCAGGGTGCTGCCAGCTCAAGCCCCACTCCCCAAGCTGTCCCCATAACCTGACACCGATGTACACATGGGTAGTGCTCTACCATGCACAACTGCTTCCTCAGCAAAGGATGCCAGGCTACATTTGGATACTTCAGCCAGGGGTAGGACAAACTGGCTTTAGAGATGTCCAGTCCTTTACATTTTCCTTGTAGACATGTGTCAATTCAGCGGTATGGTCAATCATACCGACGACAACTCCTACTTTTGTGGAAGTGATGTGGGGTTTGTTGTATGCTCAGTTATGCTCCTCAGCCAGGACCAGATGGACATCATCTTGGTGTCAGTTTGCACCTTCAACAGCCTGCTGCTAGACTCCCACCCTTTAGACTGAGGGACTGAAACAGTTGAGCAATCTCACATACCCCACTTTTAGCTTTTTTCCTCATTCATCGTGTTTGAAAATGCTTGAAATGTCTCTTGGGTTTGATCACAGAAACTAAATCAAGAATATTTTGCACTCCTCATTTAGCTTTCACAGAAAAAAAAAAAAGATGAAAACTGTAACATGGCCATGGACACCTGCAGCATTAGAAGATGCAGATGGCCTTTGCTTGCATTTATAAATACACAGGTGTGCTTCAAGAAGTGAGAACTATGGGTTTCATCTGTTTTTCTCAGTTCAGGATGCTGTAATTTCCAGCCTCTAAAAGCATGCCAAGCAAATAGTGAAGATAAATACACAACATTGAACTACAGCAAGAGACTTCAGGGCCCTTCTCAGCACTTCACACCAGTCTTCATGGACTCACATCCCAGCAAGGGTCTACATGAGGACTGGTTTGGTCAGATGACCAAATTCAGCACCATGCAAGATCAGTCATGAGACCATCCTTGGAAGATCCAACCTCATTTATGATGGGCTGGAAAAAAATATAAAACAAATATTGTACCCAGGACACTTTTTCCATGCTTAAACACACCCTCCAGATGATTCACCAAAGCCTGCATAAGTCAAATTCTCTTAAAGTCACCATTCATGGCTGATGTTAACTGTCCATAAACATTACCAGTTCAGGAGCCTGAGCACCTGGTATAGGCACTAGTGCTAACTGGCATAGGTAGGCTGAGTTCATACATTGCCACAAAGTACTGAAGGCTCATCTGAAAAATAGAAAAGAATCCCACCTCAGGAGAAATAAACGCATTTACAGCCTAATGCATCAAGCGATGCCAGAAAATGTAGCAAGGATCAGCTCCCAGCATCTCATCCTGTAACCGTTTGTTCAGAATAGTGTTTAACCAGAACAAAACAAAAAGTACTTCTCTGCTCTTTTCCTTTGTTATTTCTGGGAGCCTCAGGAATATAACCACATGAAATGCTTCAGCACTGATTGGCAAGTTTCTGTACTGACTGGCTTCGGGGGCTGATTAGATAAGACAGAGTCAACTAACAAGAGCCACTACAAAAATCTACTGGACCGTTATCTGCTGAGATAAACTCCCAAGCTAGTCTTTTTAGTAGATCTTTTATCTAAACATATCCTGATGTTGTTGACAGTATTGTGCACAAACAAAACATGGGATACTAACGAAAGGACTTTGTTAAAAAAAGGTAACTACTGTCCTGGAGAGAAAAGAAAGCTAATAGCCTGGACTTCAAACCCAGAGGTAAGAAGTGGGAGACTGGCATTAACACCTGCTATCGCTTATCTGTAATTCAAACTCTCCTTCACCCCCAAAACATAAAAAGTAAGCTCTAGGATAGTTTTGTTAAATGCTTCACATCCCATCATACTGACCACATTAGCCATAACCTCCTTCAGAGGAGCAGCTGGATATTGGATGCCCTGACTAGAAAAAAGTGCTTTTCTGAAGCTGTGTGCTCTGCTTATCTTCCTTCTTTTTACTTTGTCATGTTATTTTTTAGCTATTGTAATGGATCTGCCTGAAGCCCTCCCTCAGTTTTCACACAGCTCTTTTGGAAGTGAAAAATCTTGCTGACTCAGTAGGGGTTTTGGCTGATTAAAACCCAAGTAAGGAAGGCAGGACAAAGCCCAGAGTTTGTGCTTCAGCCTTTCCCTGCTCAGTCCTGCTCAGCTTTGGGACCCACAGTTCCAAATCTCTGTATTTTCCATAGTGTGTAAATACCAGTTGTTGGAAGTGATTTGCGGGTATGCAGGACATGAGGGGAACGTCCTGTGATACATGACCTGTTGGGATCTGTCAGATGCACAGCACTCATTTAAGGCAGATGTCCAGGAAAGAATCCAGTCCAGCCCTGGGCTTGTGCATCATTCTGAAATAAATAATAAGTCTAAAGAGGAAAAAAGGAGTTTGAACACACTGTGTGCTCTGAATTTCCTCAGAGGGGTTCGCCTGGGAAAAGCAAGAAGCATTCCT
>WAAG01030323.1:7357-27183 GCA_013390105.1 Tichodroma muraria
AGGTTCAGCACCCCTGCACTGTGTGACTTACATACAATCACTGACATGTTTTGCACACAAGATCTACTCAAATGAAAGTATTATTAGTAGTAATACCGAATTTCTACTAAAAACCCCAAAATGCTTTTTATATTGTCAAGTATTAATATAACCACTAGTTATTCTAATATAAATCCAATATTTACATTACTATTAATAGCTACCTGCATAAAAATTGTTGTTGGGTTTTTAGGTGTTTCTTTTTTTCAAAAGTCAATGGGGAAAACTTTTCCCCAAATGTTTTTATTAAAAAATATGACAGAACTACTTTTCAGCTCAGCCTTGCTATTAATTCTCCCCAGGATGCTCTGGGTTCTGGGCAGGTACTCAGAGCCTCATTGCCCAGTGCTCTGCTGACAGCAATGCACTGCAAAAACCAAGTCAGGGCTCTCTACTTCTCTTGCTCACCCCTGTCCCAGTCAGCATGTGAGAAGGAGAAAAATGTCTCCTCCTCCTTGCAGGCTCCAGAAATGAAGGTGGGTCTGGCTTTGGAGTCCAGGTCTCCATTCAGCAGAGCTTTTAAGCACACAGTTAATCCATCCCCATTTACAAAAGTGCAGATGTAGCTACATTTAGCCAAGCAAGACCCAGGAACACACGCCGGCTGAGGGACTTTGGTAAGTGCTTTGGTGAGCAGGGATGGGCAGCTGACAGGAGACCACAAAAAGACAACAGCAAAAGTAGCCAGAGAGGGCAGATCCAGTGGTATTGGAGCAGCAGGAGCAAGGAGAGCTGAGTCAGGCCATGACTCAGAAAAGCTCGCTCCAGTTTCAGCGCCTTTGTTGACTCTGGTGTCACCTTTCCCAAGTCAGTTCACTGTGCCATTAGAGTTAACAGCGACCTCTTCGACAATATCCTTCTGAGATTTACACAAACAAAGGGCACATTGTGAAAGTGAAGTGTTAATGATGACATCTTTGGTGAAATTACCTAGTTTCAGAGGTAATTTCCATTATCTCTCTAGAACTTGCTAGAAGTTCTTGATTCTGACTTTGGGAATGTATCTACGGCCTCACATCTTCCACTGTTTCACATTTCTGTAGTCAGGATCCCATTAGGTCAGGCACAAGGAAAGAACACAAGTCAGGGCAAAATGCTCAGACTAATTGTCCAGACATCATGGGCAGATTTAAGAACAGCCAAGGGAAAGGGACTCACAGCCCCTCTGCTTTGTGGAAGGCTATGCATGCCACATTCATGTGATCCAGCACCAGTGACCACAGGGAAAAGAGCAGCTTTCAGGCAAGTTAGTTTCAAGAATGGAAATAACTGAGTGTCTGGGAAGCAGGGTGAGATTTTGGTTGCCGGGAGTAAAAATTAACACAGTAAATAAAAGACCAGATCAACTGAGGAGCCCCTTTTCGAAAGGGTCTTGGCACTGCCTGGGACCAAACCCCAGCTCAGCTGAAGAGCAGGGCACAAATCCAGGTGTTACCCAGGTGTTCACGCTCAGAGTACTTCCCAATATGCCATGACTGCCTCTTACCTTTGGTATGTGGGCTGTTAATTTACTGGAACATTTGAAGCGCAGTATGAAAATGTCTCTGATGATCTCAAATGGGAAACCCTTCTCCGACAAAATGCTTCACAGGAAATTTTCTTTTCAGAGAAGTACATACCAAAGAAGTGTTAAAGACTGTATTTTTCAAGACAAATCTAAGAGTTGCTGTTATCTAAAATAAGCAGCTAGTGCACTTTGATGTACAGCAGAAACTTTTTGGATGTTACAAAAATAGCCCCTTGTATTAATCTGAGAGGTCTGGCCCCCCTGGAGGTGCGCAAAGCCTTAGCACAAACAAAGCTTTTCTGATGCCTTGCTGAGTCACTACATCACCAGCTCCTGACAGAAAGCCTTCTTCTAAATGTGCCCTGTAGGCTTCACCAATTTCTGTGATGTATAAAATATGGCACGTGAGAATGATTGAGGTTACAGAGGCTGAAAAATTATGTTTAATTATAAGCTACAAAATCTCAGCATCATAAAGATTGTTTCTGTTAGTGATCTGACAAGGCTTCTTATATCTTACTGCAAGATATCTGTGGCTTTAACTCATCAAGCACTTTAATTGTCCACCAAAAATAGGAGAATTTCATCTTAAGAAGCAAATTAAACAACTACTTTTTATACTAAATATGCTTAATCTAAAGCTTTCTGCCTACTAGATCATAAATGCCTTGAGATTATAGAGGCTCAACTAGCTTAGAAAAGATGAATTGCATGTGATCCTGGGAATACAGCCATTGCATTAGTTATTCTTCCTTTCCATTGTGTTAGGCTTTTTGTAAATAATCTGCATGTTTAATGAATGGAGACTAATTAAGAAGAAAGGACATGCTTTACTGTAGTATTAAAACCTGTTCATTGCCATAGGCAAGATGTCATCAATATTTCTAGCTGAAAATTATTACTTGTGATATACATCACGCTGAATTTTGCTGTAACCATTAAAAAAAAAAGCTAAAAGAATATTTTATCACTAGGTACAAACAGCCATATGCAGATTTAAAACTATGTAACCAAGTGCATAATTCATCAATGTATATGGAACTTTGGAAGAAAGGCATTATAATGAACTTGATTATTTCACAAATCCCAAAAGGCAGAAAAATCTCTTTAAACCACCTCCAGAGCAAGGCTGCTCTATGCATCTAAATAAGACCAGTCAAGTGCTAATATCAGTTGTTTCACTGCAAATATGCATTTTCTTTATTGTCTTTAACAGATTTCCCTAAATTCACAGTGGTAATAACAAAACAGTTACCACTTCCCCAAACAGCTGATTTATATGCCAAATAGCACGGTGGAGTAAACGCCACTTAGGACCAGTTCTATCAACTTTGTTCTTACAAACAATCACATTGATTTAAGTAGAATCAATCAAGTCAGCAGGATTCAGTCAGGCAACATCTACATTAGCAACAGGAGCAGCACTGCAGGAGGAAGCAGCTTGTGCTAGGGGCCCACATTCCGTGCTGGTGGCGTGATGGAGAGACAATGTTATTCCAGCCCAGCCCCTGCTTGGCCCTGAAGTTGCCTATTAGCAGCTGGAGCAAACACTGTAACTGGGAAATTCACTTCAGAAATGTTCTCCCAATCCCAACTGAAACAAGGATGTGGCGGCCACAAGCCTGCCAGTATCTCACATGCTTCATCATGGTTTAGCAAAGAAAAGTTCCTCTGAGTCTTCTCCATGGCATTCCAAGGAAGGGACTGCACATCCCATGTGCTGAGGTGGCAGCACAGACTGTGTGTCCTGCAGGGCTGGACAGGCAGGGACATCCTTGGGTGATTCCAGGGAAAGCTCAGGTGTCTGGGGAAAGGGAGACTGTGAGGTGCGTGGGAACCTTCATCAGTGCTTCAATGAAGAATTGGTTTTCCTAGGATATTTCCCAAGTGTATCCAATTGGTGTAATGCTTCTGAATTTTAACACCTGCCACCTAATCTGCACAAACCAGCATCAGTTCCACTTAACCAGGATGTGCCAGAGGAGGCAGGGAGCCAAGCATGATTACATCGCTACAAATTCCTGATCATTTGCTCTCACAGTGCAAAAGGATCAAAATAAAATAGGCTAATAGGAAAGGGATATCACTATTATTTGCTTAATAAGATACTTTACCACACTTTTCCCCAGCATTATAAATGAGACAGCTGCCTTGCTTTGTATCTCTACTTATCCAGTGTATCCTTCAGCACCTCTATTTGTCCTATTTTTCATTGCTGAAATAATGGTAGAGATAAGCCAATGGGGGCACTGCAGTACCAGTACACAAAGTCATAGCTTCCAAGAAAGACAGAAATAAAATCCTTTTTTCAAAAAAAGAGTACATACACCCATACACAGATTTTTTTTTTTCCTTACTGCCTACTGTGAATCTTCAGAAAAATCATTATGTTGATTATTTTCAGCAGAGACATGACAGTCACATAATCAATATGTTTACATATTCCCAGCTACTGTATGTAATTTCTCTGCTGTATTTTGCAGTTCTTCTAGATCAGGACCAGACAGAAAATATAACTTTGGTGATAGTTTGGCTCTTTATGATTTATATGTTAAATCCACAATAAAGTCCTTAAGTCCTTTTCAAAACAGTTTTCAAGTGATAGTGGAACCATTGGTCTGTGTTCTTAGTTGGGAAATTAGTTTTGAGATAGTGTCTCAAATTCTATTTATTTCAGTATGCCCTTTCAGGCTCCCCTCGAATCACAGAAGTTTAAGCCAATTGATTACTCTGCCACTCTCTCATGAGACAATAATTTCCTCCATCTTGTTGTGGATTTTTAGCTGTTCAGTAGTGTGAAGTGTAGATGTCTAAGTATTTTTTTTCTTGATACAAATCCTTCAGCTTTCAGCTGACTTAGTATCTGTCCTCATCAGACATGAAAGGTTTATACACTGTGCAAAGTAGTGTAAATTCACAATAAATTACAGGAGTAAATACAGGGGGTGACTGAAGATGCTTTGAGATCCAGAATACTGTTAGGTTCCCTTGGGCTTTCTCAGGGTAGCATGGGCACAAGATCCCACCAGAAGAGGCTTCTGTGGGGGCATAATTAAAAGCACAGTGAATGGCTAACCTTAAAATTTAAGCCAATAGGAAAGTTTGTGCATAAAAGGATTTCATAGGCTGGGTCTTTCAAATGGTACCTACGATTTTGGAAGTATAATCAAAAATGAGAAGCAATGCATCAAGATCTTGATGTATCATTTTTATTTTATTACTGTAATTTCTCACCTAGAAGAAAGATATCTGCAGATCCTTCCATACTGAGATGAGAACTGATACAGTTTTATCTTTGGTCTAATTCATTGCAATGATTTGTAGGTGTTTGTTTTTTAATTTTGCATCTTTATTCAAATATTTTTGAAACAGATTAATACAGTGTTTAAAATTGCTCACTGATCAAAAGGTATTACTAGATGTTTTGATTCTGACATGACAGCAAAAAAACTAATCTTACTGACACCAAAATTCTTCACTTGTTTATGTGTTTATTTATGTTCTGTCACTATTTCCTCCTCTGTTAATCCCAGTTTTTTTCATCTGCCTCCTTAGTAATCCATTGAATCACTTACCTGGCTTTCAGAAAGCTCCCTGTCTGGATAAGTTGAGATAGAAGCCTGAACCATTTACACCCTCCACACCACAGCTAATAAAGAGATTGTTTACAAATTATACTGTGATGTGCAAGATCTCACTTGATTATACCTTAACTATTCTGTTTTTCCCTCCCTCCCTACCTCACAGATGATGGAAATGCTTAAAACAAGTTAAGGTAGTATGACACAGACTAACGTAAGTGTGAGCATGGCATCCAGGGGACAAGCTGTGAAATGTTTGCGTGCTTCTGCCAAAATGCGTTGCATGGCTTTCTGCTGTTGTCTCGTGTTTCTGATGTTAGGCAGCATGTTCAGCAACATGTAAGCATTTCATTTGATATTTATATTCCAGCTCAGCTTTGGTTTTGTGTAGTCTTAATATTCTGCCTTTTTTGGTAGCCTGTGGCAGCTGCTAGTGGCAAATCTGCAAGCTATGTATGTCATTCCTAAGAGATCCTCAGAAGCACCTGCTAGGAACAGGACCCCACTGCATATGGCTGTTTAGAAATCTGTGGTAGAGATGTTGAAGTGTGCAGTTCAAAAGGGTCAGGAGCAGAATCGACCCTCCTGTGCTTGCTGGTGGAAAGCAGCCGCTCCCTTTTGCCTTCTCTGGGAGTCAAGCCTGCTCCTGGTGCTGACAAGGACAGCTCTGCTACCACCAATGCTTTGTGACTCTTCTGTTGTCAAACTCTTGCTTCATGTGACAGATGACACATTGGAATTACAAATGTTGTTTGCACAGTCTCTGTTTCAAAACTACTGCTATGAGAAAATGTTTTTCTGTGTTTATATAGTCCTTTTAATCTTAGTGTATGTAAAGATTATGAAGGTGAGACTAAACACAACAGCTTGAAACATATCCACATGAGTCTTGTGGTGCTGCCTGGTATGGAGAGGCAGAACTCAGTTATTCCCTTCCTGGGTTTCTTTTCTCACGGGATTTTCACTCATATTTTAAGTGTGCTAGTGGGGGTTTTTTGTCATGAGGCTGGTCAAATATTGACCAGGTTGCCCAGCAAGGTATTATCATCTCCATCCTTGGAGATCCTCAGAACTTGACTGGACTTGACCCTGAGCAACCTGCTCTGTTTGGACCTTCCTTGAGAAGGGAATTGGAATACATGACCTCCAGAAATGCCTCACTACTTACAGTTGTCCTTAATTCTACGGTTTCGTGACTGTGCAGGTGGGGAGTGGAGTGAAGCCACCAAAATAATTTCTAAGCCGTCATTCAAAACCAGATCACCAGACACCAGTGTTCTGGTGACTGGTCCACTTTCCTAGATAATAAAATGGAGTTTGTTGAATGCTGGTTATTAATCTCAATATACCCAGTTCAACCACTTTCAACTGAGCTTACACAGATAGATATTTGTTGTCTTCTTATTATGCAACAAAAAATACGTGTTCAATAGCATGTGTTGTGTGAGATCAAGATGACTTATCAGAAACACCTCTACTTTTGAATTATTGGAGCTATGCCAGCTGACACTGCCAGCTGTCTACATGATGTTTTTATAGTTCTTCTCAAGTTTCCCGTGTAAGATCCCTACCTCTGTTCCTAAGACATTAATGATTAGACTGTCAGAGCTGAGAAAATCCACCTACTGAGCAAGGTCACCTTCGCTGTTCTCAGTAACAAAGGAAAATGCCAGGCTAACAAGGCTCAGGAAGTCCTAATTAACGTCAATGGCAAACTCAAAGGTAGAGAAAAATAGGGCTGGCAAACCAATTCTCTCTAGAGCTAAGATTTTTATTTTTTTTTAAGCCATTGTAAAAGTAGCCTGGAAGCTGTATTTTCAAATATGGTTAGTGCTGGGGATGGGTTGCAGAGAAGAAAGGGAATCAATAAGGGGTTTGTGATTTCCTGCCTCCTTCTCCTCAGTGAGTTCCTGCCAGCAGTCAGAGCTCTGAGACTCAGCTGAGACCCTGAGGCAGGAGCACTGCACATCTCTGCTCCCACCTGCCAAAAAGTCACCATGCTCCTTCTCCAGTTTGGCTTCCAAAAAAATGTGTCTCCTCAGGGATGCTGGAGCCATGACATACACAGACCTGGGCCACCCCACAACCTCCCACCTCCTCCCCTCGCTGCCAGAAGACCCATCTTCCCTCATCCTACACAGCAAAAAGAACAGTGGCCAATATCTCCCCACAGCTGTTTTGTGAATGGATGTCCACAGGCAGTATTTTATAGAGACAACTCACAGATCTGTCTCTAGCACCACTTAAGGATCCTGAATTTGTCTTTGAGTCTTGTGAAATAGTCCATCTTCCCAAAGTATCCTATTAAGCACTTTTGCTCCCATTTTCTTCCCCTAAATTAGTTCAGAATTCAGATTCCCTGAATTGGGCTAATCCTCCTGATCGCCACCTCCCTCCTCTCAGTGCTCTGACCCCCATTACAGGCTTGATGGAACCAGCTGTCTCTCAGACACTTTATCTGGCAGAGAGCTGCTAAGTCCTGTAACATTTCAGCCTATTCATTTGTATAATCTGGGTTGTTCATGCTGATGTCCTTACTCAGCCATCTCTGTGTAAGCCCAGTGCTGCTAGAAGCTTGGTTGCCCCACTGATTTTCTTCTATGCCAAGGATGTCTCCAGCTCAGTTCTTTTATTTTGTAAGTTTGAGGGAGCAGTCCGTAAATGAGGGTGGGTTTGTGGGTAATAGGACCTACAACCATGTTTTAAATTTCAGAAAGAAATATTCAAATCAGATATGATGAACAAAATTTCCACACTTTTTCAGCAGTGGAGAGAACAAGCAGAGGAAACAATTCTTTAAGGGCACTATGACTTTCCAGTGTTGGAAAGCCCTAGGGATATATTACACAACACCATCAGAAGTGACACTGATTCAACTAGCCTACCTTGGGACGAGAAGTGGTCCACACGACCTCCTGAAGTTCCCTCCTGCATGTTTTTGTATGATTCTGTTATTTTAATGATGATAAAAGCCTCAGCCACAAAATGTAATCATAGTTCTAAATTGTGTGCACGTACAAGCGGCTGACACCAGGACACAAATTCAGTGGTAAGAGTGGACAGACCCCAAGAACCACTGCAGACTGTCGAATGTTGTCATCTCTCTCTTGAGCACGCACACGAGGGTAAGTCCAGTGCACACTGCCTCTGCCTCTTAGCGTGACAACAGGCCAATGTTACCCACTCAGCCAACCCCAGCAGCACCCACAGGGCCAGATGCTGTGGCCCACTGGATCTTGCTCCCATGTGCTCCTCTGCAGACCCTCTTGTCTCAGCTGCCTTCCTCCTTGAGCCTCAGAGCCTCCATCCTTCACCAAACCCTGCAACGCAGTCACCATCACCAGTTACATCTTTCTGAGCAAATGATAGGGATAGCTTTTCTAAAGACCTTCAGTGCAGTTTTATTCTCCACATGAAGGTTAAATCTTCAGAAAACTACTCACAGAATGCCATCATTGATCCAAATGGTCTCCTACAATTTCATTCACCCTTCAGCCACCTATGCTTTTGACCGTGTCAGATTCGGAGACTGGGTTTTTTGCCCTGGTGGCCCCTCTCTGAAGTCTCAGTTACCATGACACCCTCTGTGTTTCCCAGGCAAGCACAGAGCTCCTCACACTGATGCTGGGTGGCCTTGAATATGTCCACACTGCTACTGCTTGCTGCTTCATTTGCCCCACAAGAGCATTAGGCAAAAGTCAATGCGCTCTGAAATGGTCATTGCCTGGTTCACTTGCCTGCTGCTGAGTTGCCTCTGTTCCCTATTCAGATATTCCCTGCACCACAGACCTAGGCATGTCTTCAGCAGGACATTTTTCCTCTTATGTCCTAATCCTTGGCTGTCCTTTGCTGCTAGATACTTATGCTAGTCTGTCATCTCTGCAGGGTCTTCTGTCCTGACATTTCCATTTGACCCACCCCTCATTCAAGCTGCAGTTGCAGTGCCACCTCTGGGGCTCTGGGAGCCATCTGTAACAAAAAGGGTAACACACCACTTCTTCCTCTGCCCCACCTGCTGTGTTCAGCCATGTGCCAACTCTGAACTCAGAGTCATATCATTCAGGGAGTAAACAAGTGTCTCCGTGTTTATCACTGGAATAGCATACAGGCACAGCTCTCCCTTCCCTGAGGCTGATGTTTCTCACAACCCAAAAGAATGGTGCTTTTTATCTTCAAGCAGAAGCACACTCACTCATTCACTGTTGAAAGTGTGGTTATAACTCTAGCAGGGAGTGCACTCTTGGGCAGAATCCCTACCCCATCCAGCACATTAATGTGGCTTCAAGGGATGTGAAGGAGCTTTATGCAAATGGGGACTTGAGACTGAGCCCACCAAAGTGCATTGTTTCCTGGAAGTGCATAAAGACCCCTAACAAATTCAGCAGGATGATCCATGGACTGAGAGGTGTGCTCTTATCTAAGTGCTTTTCTGGCTGAGGGCCACAGACCAACTTGCTCCTGAGAGCCCATGGGACAGCTGGGAAAGCAAAATATGCCTGCTGGAATACCAGTGCCTCTCTTGCCCAAAGACTGTCTGACTTCCTGATGTGTGAAAATTGCAGGGTCTTTATCAAAGACATCAGAAAGCTCAGCACACCTCAAACTTCCTTCCTTTAACAGAGCAGTTTTAATCCTTCATTAGGGTTGGCCAGCCTTCCTGCATCACACATCCCCAAAATGTCAACATTTCCCTATGACCTACAGCCACTAGACAGACCATGAAGGTCTGAAGCACAAGAACTTGGGGTTGCTCACAGACAGGAGCAGAGTCTCTCTCCCACAGTTTCTATGGAAGACAGCTTGGCTGGGTTTATGCTGGTGTCTGCAACCCCAAATCCTGCCCTACCAGGGGGACCCCAGTGTCAGGTGGATGCTGTCAGTGCCACGGGGACCACACTGCTTGGAAACCGTAGGTGAACTGTCATCAAACATAGCCAAAGGATTGGAGATTATCCAGTATTAAGGGTTGGACTTGCTGTATATTGTAGGCCTCCTTCATAGTGGCATCATGTGACATCCCTTCTCTGCATCCAGACCACACAAAGATTATAACAGGCAGAAACCCAGACAGACCAGCAGCCTCTCGCAATGTGGCAATACATTAAACTGGCAAGTTATTATACATGAGCTGAGCTAGAGCAGGCTGATGCTCTTGCACACACTGCCTTAACTGTCTTCCTGATGAACAGCTATTTCGGATTTTCCAGTCATTCAACATACTCATCTGTAAGAACATTTTCTTATTTCTTAAGATACATTCCCCTTTTGTAGTCCTATTGATAATCATGCTAGCAAGAGGAGACTTCAAGCACCCATCCACTCAATCACAGCATTTTCAGCAGTAAATGGTCCTCTGAAATTCAGACTAGAGACAAAAAAGACTTTCTACTGGTGCTCATGGAAGCAGTTTTTTCTCATTACAGATTTCTGTTTCATATCAAAATGTGCGCTGAAAAATATACCTCTTGCTGTAGGAACCCATCTTTAACACACTTGAAGTGGTATAAAGGGTAATTAATAGGTTAGTCCCATCTCTAACCTCTGTGACACAATTACGAACATTGCAAAATGCCAGAATATTCCCCTGCTGACAAATCTGATCTGTTATTAATTTTGGTCCTCGCTAGAGAGGCAAGTGGGGTTAAAGGCCAGGAGAGCATACACCTTTGCAAATCCTTTTCTCAGCCAGCAAAAATAAAAAGAAAGTAGGGTGTTTTGTTCATTTTGGTACTGGCTTGGTTCATGCAAAGCACCACTATCTGGATGTCGAGGAAATGCAGAAAAAGACAATTTCACTGAAATGAAGACATAGAGCTGTCTTCAGTCTATTATATATTAAGGGGAGGATAGTCATTCTCTAGAATGCCTGAAGCCAACTCTGAAGGCAGAGCTCATATATTCTCAGAGGTGTTGAGCTCAGATCCACTTTGAGGGGGAGAAAATATTGCCTCTATCCAGTTCATGCCAGAGGAGATCTCGAGAAGTAAATCAAAGGACACTAGGGACAAATCTTTGATAAAAGCATATCAAAACTTTGTTTAATTTGTTTGCACTGCTGTTGTAAAGCAGACTCACCAGAGACAATACGATCTACTAATGGAATATGTTACTAAATCAGGACACAACTTACTGGAAGGATAAGTAAGGATTTCATCTAAATCATTATATCTTCCTATCAATAGCATATCTCTGGGGGGAACATGCTCACCTACAGCTGAATATCATGTAATCCCTGTAGGAGAGACCTCAGGTGCCTGACTCAAGGCCATGACACACCAAATCTCCAAAAACCAGTGGGGCAGATGGTCCCTTGTTGAGATCAGATGTGCATAGATATCTACATTTTGTGGTATGTTCAATATCCACCATATAATCCCTTCAGTTTGTAAAACTTGCTTCTGCCCAGGTATGTGGGAAAGGGCCCCTTGTTAGGACAGCAGAGAAAGGGGGTGATTGTCCTGGATACAGGCATGCTCACAGACACTGTGACCTCTGAGCGTGACGCACACCCATGGGATCGCTGTGCGATACAGGTTGGACCGAGTAAACAGCTGGTTCTGCACATGTACACTTCTATCCCACCAAACTTTCAGAGCCAATATCTAAAATCCTCAAATGCTGCCCAGGCAGCTTCTCTGAACAGAGCAGGATTAATGGGTTAGTGCTTGCACTCAATGATCTTAGAAGTCTTGTCCAGCCTTAATGATGCTGTGATTCTAAGAGTGCGCATGTATGGGGGGCGGCACTGGGTTAAATATCAGAATCACAGAATGGGTAATGTTGGGAGGGACCACAGTGGGTCATCTGGTCCAACCTCCCTGCCCAAGCTCTAGCTACAACCAAGCCCCTTATCTTACTTCACATGCCTATCCTGTTTGACTGTAGTTGGTAAACCTATTCGTTTCTGTATCCAGGCAGCACACACCCCCAGTGCTATTTTCAACATTATCACCATCTTCTCTCCAGACTGATGTTGTCATTTAATCCTGCTGACATTCCCTCAAGAGCATCCTACAAAATTATCTGTTACTATTTGTTCCCACGGTAGAGCCATGATAACATCATCCTCAGGTTTCACAACCTTCTCTTGTTCTGGCCTTCTTGATGCTCACCTCATCTTCCCTCAAAATGTCACAACTAAAATCAATTCCTAGCTTCAATTCCTTAGCAAACCACACTAAATCATTTCACTATTTCATCTTCATCCTTTTTTCAGATTTGTGGTCCAACCTCTCAAAAGTTCCCATAAAACTACTTCTATGGCTTTTCCTACTTTTCTCCTCCTTTCTTCTGAGATGCTCATTTCCTTTTCCTCTTAGTGGTGCCTCCTTCTCCCAGGCCTCCTGCAACACAAAACCTCCTCCCTGACTGCCACCACAGCAAAGTTCAAATCATACCAGTTTCCAAGTTTTCCATAGGTTTTCTCAGGAAATCAGTCTTGTTTGTGTTATTTTCAAATCATCCTTTGATGTTCCACCTACAACTCCTGCCTCTGGTGTTGGGGTGTTGCCTTCAATGAGACATGAGCAGTGACTCTCTTGCTCTGTAGTCCTCTGCACAAAGTATGGGCAGCTGGGGGAGGAATCAACGCCATGCTCCTGCCCAAGTTAGCCCTGCTTGAATTTACCTCCAAGTAAACCACAGTCAGTCTTTGTCTGCCACTCATTTTTGTAGCACAGGATCTACAGCCCATCCTGAGTCAAAAACATCCTTTCTGGGGAGGAGATACAGCTGCTGCATATTTCCTGCCTCCATTCTGTTATTAGAAATTAAGAGTATTTTAAATGCCTGTGAAAGACCCAGCATTACATTAAAGTTACACTGAGGAAAAGTTCCCTTTGGAAAGGAAACTATGATTGAGATTTGGATAGGGAAAGTGTCTGGCTATATCCACACCCAGATTTACTTTTTTCTTCCCCAGTGGAAAAATAAAGGAATGTGACATGAGGACCACAAGATACTGTCAGAGTAGTCTCTTGAGCAGAGGGCACACTACCCACCATCCAGAGGACATTTATTCACCTCTACTTTGTGTATGGTGTTCAGGCTGAGTATGAGACTTAAAAATATTTACAATACCTAAGCAGCTATTTCAGCTCTTTGATTTACAGAAAATTATTTGCCTGACAGGAGCTGCCTCTGAAGCAGTTTGTAATTAATACATCCATTTTCATATCCCTTTAAGACAACATTCATAACAGATTAGAAAGATCAGAGATGCCACAAAGATTTCTAAATAACAAGAATTAGTTGTGATTAAGTATATTACTGTAGAGTAACAAATAGACTTGTCAATTGCATATCAAAGTTAATAAACAAAAAAAGGGGTAGTGATGATTTAAGAAAGCATATACAAGAGTAATTCATTCAAGTCTGTAAACCAGACTACTTGTAGGTAGCTGGCAATTTTTGGGTGCCCTGCATTAGACTTAAAATTTTAAGTTTTTAGAGCCTGGATATTCATGTGGGTTTTCTGTTGGTTGGGGGTTTTGTTGTTGTTGTTGTTGTTGCTGGTTTTTAAGATAAAGATGTTGCAAAAATTGCATCCAAAATTAGAGGGCTTGAAAGGGCTAAATCTATTCTGACAAAGTCACCCATAATGGGTATAATACCCTGCAGCTAAGATTGTCAAGTCAGTTGTAACAGGTTTTCAAAAATGTTGCAAAATATGCGCAAGTCATAACTGAATTCCTTGTAAATTCTATGACTAATTAATTATAACTGGTATAAAATATTTTGATGCTCCATTCACACGCTTAAAATTTAATTAATTTGTAGGTTATATGCCCCTAATAATAAATGTTTCTCCATGATCTTGTTCCAGAGCCTTGTAACAGTGCACAGCTTTTCATCAGCTTTAAAGGCGACTCTATCACTGACAGTGGTAAAATTTACTGAGCCCTACAAAAACTGTCTGCTTCGCATAACCTTTGATGAGCATGTTGTACAAAAGGCAATAGGCAGTATTTATAGACTGCTCATGTGGGGGAAAGCATAGGTAGTGCCCAGACTGCTTTGTAAAACCTACAAAACCAGGGAGCAACTCACCAGTGCGGGCCTGGGGATTCACACGTGTGCAGTAAATAGCCAATGTCACTTCTCTGATAGAAAATTAAAAGCAAAGAAATCATATGAATTGGCTGAGTATAGGTCATCCTAGTGATGTGCTGGGTCCTACAGTATCCTCTTCCTACCTGGTGGTTTAGGAGCTGTTTCTCTAATTAGATCAGCCTGAAGATTTAATCCAGCCTTTTTCAGGAACAGTGAACTCAGTCAGCAAAATATTTTTTAAACATTGATAGAAACATGTTGTGAAAAAAAATAGTGTTTTGTTCTGAAGAATACAAAAAAACAGGGAACATATATTCCTTTGGCAGGATTTGATAAATTGTTTGCCATCATATAATAATACAGTTATATTTCTTGCTAAGCATAGCAGCTGTCTGGAGGAACCCAATTAGGTAACTTGGCCATTTACTCAGCTAGTCAGTGATGCTCCTTCCTATTTTTCCTCATCATCCATGATACTACCAGAAGGTGCAGCAAACTGTTTCCACAATTCTCACAAAGTCTCCCTCTCTGCTTTAGAACAGGACACACACAAGGCTACTGCAAACAATGCCATTGAGATTGAGGGAAAAGCCTTTTTTCCCTTCTAAACCTGAAGCCACACACACCACTTGAAAAATTAATGACTGGCTGGGTGATTGCTGTCGCTTGGGGAGCTTGAAGTGAGGTCAGTGCTTATTCACCCTCCAGAGAGGAAGATGGTTTAATGGATGACACAGTGCCCTGGGGTGCAGCTTCAGGACAGTCAGGCAGCCACATCCCGGGCGACCCGGACTTCACTTGACTGTAAATCCCCTTCTGGGATTTTACGTGCTAAAAGGGTTCACAAAGAAAATGGATATATTCATGGTGGATAGACTTCCAGGACCCTTACATGCAATGATGCCTGTTGGGCTCCCAAATTCCCCCCTCCAAATTGTAGGATGGTACACAGTTTTGAGGAAACATCCCTACGGCTTGCCCTGCCCTGCCCTACATACTCACTGCTGGTCACTGCCAGAAAAAAGGTATGGACTGAGTGGACTTCTGGTCTGACCTTACATATGGAAGGCGAGAACTTTGTTTTCATACCTGCCTGTTCTTGGGGAATGCCAGTCTCCAGGCTCCTTTGGCCACTGTGGAACTGTTCCTTCACATGCCCTCATGCTCCCCTCAGCCCTATACTTACTACAGTATTTATACCATCACAGTAATGCCTCATCATGCTGCCCCACCATGGAGCAGAAGCTTCCAGGAGTGTTGGCTCAGCACAAGATGCTTAGTTCGCAAGCCAAGCCAAGGTCCCTCTCACTCCCAACAGTGTGTCACTTCTTTCTTGCGCACTAGAGATCTCTGTTTTACTGACCTGCACAACACACAGATTTATTTGCGGGAGTTCCAAAATATATGAGCTGATACAACAACCAGTTTCTACCAAGGCTTCAGGAAAAGAAGGCTGTAACTTGCTATAAGAGCCACAAGCTCCATCAGAAAACAGAAGGTTCCACATAAGGGAAGCACAACACGTAACCACTTAATAAAAACAACCCCAGCTCGCCAGGGAACCAGCAGAATTTACAGGCATTGTGCTGGGAACAGAAATCCAGCCCTCACGGTCAGCACAGAGCTATTAGCAAACATACAGAGCAGTTAATATTTTGAGGCTGTTCTAGCTTTATTTGTGTACCTTGATAGGTGACATTTCCAAGACATTACAAGTCTCTGCAGAGTTGGACCTATTATTAATAGTGAACATGCAGCTGAGCTGACATGACAGAGAAATAAAGAAGTGAAGTTCACATAGTCATTTATGCAGGGAAGGTTATTCCCCAAAGTTTTTTCGCAGCCTTCCAGTCCCCTTCAACCAGAGACAAATGCTTTGTGCTACCACTACACGAAGCAGATCTGGAAACCTACCTCTGCCTTGACTAAGGATGCTTTTTCCCAAGTCTATTTTCTCATTTGTTTCTGTTATTGCAGCTAAATGTGGGTGGGAGTTTTCTCCTGGGTGATATTCCCAGCGGGTATTAACCTCCTGTGGGGAGGAGGTTCTTCAGTGCCTCACTGGCCATCTGGCTCTTAGCCATAGGGAAGCCCATATGGTCTCTTTCCTGATGGCACTCCAAAATCCTGCAGGGCAATCATCACTGTCCCTTCTCCCAGGCAACCTGTGAAACGGCTCTGGGCAAGCAGATAGCCAGAGCCAGGCCTGCAAGGGGATAAACAGAGACATTTGAAACACTGAAGTAGGAATTGGACAACAGGTTTCACTAAAATCACAGCTGGAGCTACTGGTGACTCAGGTGGATGTGCTGACAGTGGTTGTAAATGGAGCTGAAAGAGCTCTGGAATGACACCTGTTAACCGGTGTTCCTGAGACCCCTGCAGACAGCTCAAGGGAAGGAAATCCCTGATGGCCACATACGGAAACAGCCTGTGTGCTTGGGGCCCTGTTGCAGAAGGTGCTGAGGCCAAACTCCTCCCCACCAGTGTGCTTGCCCAGCTCCTCACCATCAGAAGCACAGGGAAAGCCCAGCAATTCTTAAAGCTGATGTAATCCAGAATGAGACAAATGGAGGGGAAAATGTACTAAATAGTTGTTTCAGCAGCTGATTGTTTTTGGTTTCTTAGCAACTGTGGGAAAAGAAGCTGCCTGAGATCTGAGCTGTCTGGTCAAATCCAGCAGGCATCCCTCTGTGGAGGACAGCCCTCCTCCTCTCTGCTCATCTGCACTGGGAAACCACAGCTGGTGGGAAGCCTTCCCTAAGCAGGGAGATAGCAAACAAATCCACCAAAACAGATGAACAGGCTTGTCCCCTTGTCCTTCTCTCCACTGAGGGACAAGGGAACAAGCTGGCCATCACAGTCCTCAGTGTGGTTCCTCCCGAAGTGGAAAGTGGAAGTGTTTGAGATTAAACTGCTTTTCATTTTAAAGGGCATGGAAAAGATGAGGGAATCTTGCATTAACAGTTGCAGTCAATGGTGTTCCCAAGTTGCACCCAAAATAGGAACTGCAGGAGAGAAGTCAGGTTCTTCTGTGCCTCAGTGTCAGGACCAGGCTGGAGGGGAGCAGAAGGACACTCCTGTGGCTCCAGCCATCAGCCACTCCAACCCTGAATGAGCCTTAAAAAGAGCCTTATGTCTTGGTGCAGGGGTCCTCAGCTCCTCTCCTGGCAGTTGAGGTGGATCAGTTACAGCATCCTTCACAGGTTGTTCTGAGAACATTGCTATTGAGTGCATGAAAAGCGGTTTATGGCTGTTTTCCCTGTGATCAGCAGTGTCAGTCTCTTGCAGTCCCTTGAGCAAATTCACAGAGACAAAAGGTTGATTTTTGCCAAAGAGTTTCATATCTCTGTGGGTGTTTGTTCTGGAGGTTTCAGCACTGGTGCAAGGTTTGTGTGGATCTCTGTACTGGAGCAGCCATTTCATTGTTTTGGTTTTCAGAGACAGTGTTTAAATCATTTAAATTCGTGCCTGTTACTGACATACTGGCCGTGCTCATTGCTAATAGCTTATTTCCATCTATACTAGCACTAACTCATTCATTCAGATATAAGTATGAGGATGCTGACCTGTAGTTAATCCTACACATCCCTGACTGTTAATTTAATGACTATTAAATATTAATGGGAGCAGAGAAGGGAAGTCAGATCACCTTTTCCACAGCTTAGTGCCCCTGTCACCAGGCTACAATGTCACCCTTGATCTTGCTTTTTATATTCCCTTTCTCCCCGTTTCATTTACAGGACAAAGAAAGATACATTTTAGAGAACACTTTGTAGTCGGGCAGCTATTGCAAGGATTAGATTTGCAACAGGATCTCCCATTTCTAGGCAGATGTTCAAACCACCATGCTGTTGGTTTAAAAAAGGGATTTTTTTGTCTAGAATCTGAGAAAGGGCCTTACACCCTGGCTCAGAATATGCTAGAGAATATGCTAGAGAAGGGGAGAAGGCACAAAAACACAGACATCCATGACCTAGATGCTCCTCCTGATGCTGCGCAAAAAATAGTTCATTGTTCAAGGAGACATGTGGAGGGTGTCTGGGGGTTGCAGTCCTCCCCAGGGCAGGGGAGCACCATGGATCTACCAGGGTGTACCTGGGCACAGTTCATTAAACAAAGTACGCCTAGTACCGAGGGTGGACCCCAAGGCTCTGGTGCAAACCCTCAACACCGCAGCACCTCGTGTTCCTCTTGTGATCCCAGCCTGGCGGTGGGAAAACTCTCCTGACTGGTCTGGAGCACAGAAGTGAATCCCCCCTTCTAGAGGAGAGAGTTGAACATCACTTTTCAATTCCAGACGGGTACTACCATGCCTTTATTCTCACAGAAAGCATCACCACTTTTGGTCATGCTTCAACAAAGAAAGTCATGTCCCCTATGTGACCATCCACAGAACGTTTCATTTGCAAGCCTGTTATGTTTTCAGGCAGTGGGGACCAGGGATAGTGGTGTAGAGATCTCTTTCTCTACATCTTCCCATGCCTTTTTTTTCCCACGGTCTTTTCTTTTGCATCAGGCAGTTGTGACTGCATCCTTAAAATAGCCATGCCTAACTGCTGGAGGGATTTGTGCTCAAATCTACGTATTTTCACATGATTATATTTTTTTGATTATAGCACTAATGATATAAAGCAGAAATCAATCAAAGTAGTTGGGCTTGAAGTGCATTAATACTTAATACTACCTTTTACTATTGTCATTATGATTTATTTACTTTTTTAATTGCTATCTGGTTTGCTTATCCCTATGAGAGACACTTCTCAAGAGTATCTTTCTGACTATAGTGCTTTATTTTTACAGAAAAATGCAGGCATTTAGTGAGATGGAAATTACTTCCTTAATATTTAAAATTAATTCAGCCTGTCAAAATGAGCTCATTGCCATGCACAGTGTTTCCTTTTTAATTCAGTCTCAGCCTTTCTAGAAATTGAAATTCTGTGCTGAGATGATGTACATAGCAGGCTTTTTATACATATTAAGCCCTACATATTAGGAGGATTAAGGCCACATATACATTTTAGAATAGGGTGCATAATTATAAAACAAATTTTGCAGCAGGGATAAAAGAACATCAGTTTTCTGTTGGTCTTGTAAACTGCTTTGCTAGCCAGGAATGAAGATGCGAGAATGCCTGATGGGAATAAAAGGGACTCTCTTGCCTTCTCCTTTAGGACTCTAACTTTTGCTAAATCAGGACAAAAGTAGAGGAAATATTTGCATATAAATAATTGGGATGCTAGTGCTCCCTTCTTTTCTCTTCTTAGAATAAAAACGAAGAGAATGGAAAACAGAAAAGGACAGAGGAGATTGAAACCTGTGATGGGTATAGGAAAAGATAACCTTAATAAATGGGAGAAAATTGCCTGTCACCTGCAAAGGGGGCAATGAAAATAAGGGGGGAAGGGAGACAAATTTCTGACAGCAGCATCCCACAGCAGTTTGTTCAGGACCAAGGGTCGGGGAGAGGGAGAAGAAAAGGAAGCTTTAAAAGATCTTCATACTTCCCACTTGTCGTGGTTTCAGTGTGAACCAGACAGAAAACTATTAATTTGGGTTGCCAATTTTAAAAAAAAAAAAAAGAAATTCTTTTATTAACTAACACAAAAGACACACTAACACATTAAGACTTTTATTAACTAACACAA
>WAAG01030327.1:266-14650 GCA_013390105.1 Tichodroma muraria
CCTGAATGTATTGTCTAATAAAACGTTTTCTTTGCAGAGCATGGTGAATATGATCCTCAAACTGTGAGCCCAGGAAGCCGATACAGTCACGTGCAGGAAGTTCAGGAGCGACTTAACTTCTTACGGTGAGTTTTAACTTGAACATTTGTTTGACTTCTTTAAGAACACTTTGAATGCTTTTTAAAGAGAAACCCTTTGCATTTCTTTCTCTTCTATAGCTTTAGTTTGTTTTGTTAACCTCTTCCAAAACTCAGATGCAAAAATACACTGAATGCTTTTTTGGTTTGGTTTGTTTTTTTCCCTAGAAGGCTTTTATGCTGCTGTTGGAATACTCAAATAAAATTTATAAGACTCTTTGGAATCCAAGGCTCTTATTCTGCACTAAGATTTGTATTTTTTCCTGTCTGTGTGCAGAATCTTACTGACTTGAATATAGTGTGTGGTGGATACAGTTACATTCCTGCTGGGGTAACTTAGTTTAAAAATTAAAATATTCCAAGTAGGGATATGGCCATGTGTCCTTACTTGTATAACACCAGATTTAAATCCATGATCATAAACTGACATATACTTTTGTCAGTCAGTGATGTTGTTGCAGCAACTGAGCCCCAGAAAGAAAGTGCAATAAAAAGATTATTTGGATGATTTTGGCCCGCTCCTGTTGGAGTAAAATAAGAAAACAAAGGATCTCTGCTTATCATAGAACTGCACAATGTTGATGCTTTTTAGGCTAAGTCTCTCTCAGCTTTTATCTGCTTGGTTTTAACCTTTGTTTAGATGAGTAAAGATACTTGAACTGTCAAGTTCTGAATTGTTTTGTCCTTGTTTTCTAAAGGAGATTTTCTTTTAATTTTTAAAATTTTACTGAGAATTTTCATTAACTAAACTGAAGTGTTAACTGTTAAGTGAAATTACACAATAGCATATGGATAGCACACTTAATGTATCACTCCTGCATGCTAAAAATTGTAACTTCCTTAGATTTAAGTTCATTATTTGTTAATGTACAGAAATTTAAGAAGTCCCATGGATGTCAAATGTAGAATGTGTATGTAACGATTTCTGAAAAGCAGTGCCATAACTCAATCCCTGATTTCTTTTACATAAAAAAATTTTTTTAATCAGAAAAATTAACCTCCACAACTTTGATTATCATTTGTTCCACCTGAAACATCCTTAGTGTTAGCTCTCAGTATTGAAGTTCTTAATACTTGTTTCATAATAATTGAACACAAATGAAAAACCTGCTTAAAAGAAGGAAAAATTTCCAGTTCACTGATTTCTGCTTCTGGCTCTGCTCCATGCTATTGACACCTTTTTTGCAGTTTTGCGAAATCAAGTGTTAAAACGTAGTGAATAATTGCATAATTAATTCATTCTCGTATGTTGTGACCTAATTTTTCAACTAAATAGTTTACACTAGGAAATATGCATTTCTTTGTGTATAAAATGTAAACAATCCTTGGGATTTTTGTGTAAGGCACTTTTTTACTTAATTGTGTTCTTTTTTGGTTTGGAATATAAAGTCTTGATCTATTCGAACTTACAATTAACCCCATGATATCTTAGTGAGTGGACTGATGTTGTAAATAACATTTTCATACTTGTGATATATACATGTATAATGTGCATATCCAACTTTGTGCCTGTACTTTTTACTGAATTGTAACTATGGATGTGTATTAGACAGTGCTGTTAATTGTCTCTTTGTTTTGCTCAAGATTTTTATTGAAGGATGGTCAGCTGTGGCTCTGTGCCCCTCAGGCGAAGCAAATATGGAAGTGTTTAGCTGAAAATGCAGTTTATCTTTGTGATCGCGAAGCCTGTTTTAAATGGTATTCCAAACTAATGGGGGATGAACCAGACTTAGACCCTGACATTAATAAGGACTTCTTTGAAAATAATGTGCTTCAGCTGGATCCTTCCCTATTAACAGAAAATGGAATGAAATGTTTTGAACGTTTCTTCAAAGCTGTGAACTGTCGAGAAGGAAAGCTAGTAGCAAAGAGACGAGCCTATATGATGGATGATCTGGAATTAATAGGATTAGACTACCTTTGGAGGGTGAGTTAATTGAAGGAAGCATCTGAAAGGTTAACTGCTAAGACTTTCTCAGTCTCTTTATGTTTTTAGGAATATGTAATTTATTAGTAATGGACTGAAATTATGAAAATCTACTTTTTCCAACTAAATGCATGGCTTTTGACTCCACTGTCTTCCCAGCAAGTCTGCAAGTTGGTAGCTTTGCAGACTGATGTTTAATGGAAAGTTATTTGAAACATATTTATGTATGCACATGAAATTAAAAAGTTGCCTATACTGTTGAAGAAGAAAAGATCCTTCCAGGTGAATTATCTGTAGATATCTCTTTTTTTTACATGCGCATTATAATTAAGCTTTGTTTCATGTAGTTCATAAACTATTCCATGGCATTCCTTCTGATGTGGTAAACTGCATTGATTCTAGATCAGACCAGGTGATCGCTGGTCTGATTCTTCCTCTTATAACCACAACCTTTTGGCTAAATGTGGTGGTTTTCTAGGATCTGTAGATTATATAACCACCTATTCTCTATATATAAAATCTTCCTTTTCAGTAGGAATGTTGAAGCTTACTGAAGCTTGCCAAATCTGTTGGTGAAAGCCATCAGTATCTAACTGTAACCTAATTTTTTTCAGAGTATTTCTAGTTCTCAAGAGCTGCATTAGAGCCCACAGTGGTGCACTGTGACATGATTATCATGGCTGTGTGTTTGTAAAATATGTACAGCAGCAGTCTTCAGTAATTTTGGTTGTGGCTTGTTGAAGGGTTGGGTATTTTAATCCTGGTGATAATGGTTAAAACCATTTAAGTAGATCCCAATTTTTATACATACAGGTTCACATGGTGTTTGTGAACAGACTCCCCACAGAATGTTAGCATGTTTTAGTTCTGGAAATCAGCTTACTCTGATCAGCATGACAAAACTCATGAAGCTTCAGCTCAGTACCCTGCAGGGGTTGTCTGTAAAACCAGCTGTCAGACCTGGTGACTAGTAACTAAAATTTAGATTATCAGGTCAGAAGCAGAATTTGTTTGCTTGTCCCCCTTCCACCCATTCACAGCCATTAAAATGCTTGAAAATTCTATCTGGTGATGCATATTGTGGAAGCATCTGAAGAAGTTGTTTTCTTATTCTCTGAAACAAGAGAAAATTTGGAATATTATGTGAACATGAACATATAAGCACTACTTTTACTCTGTTTATAGAACATCAGCCTTTTTTGCCAACACTTAACTTCAAAACTAGTTAATTATTAATTTTTGGTCATATAGTCATCTTAAGTATAAGTTGTATTGATTGTATTTTGTAACTAAGCATTTTAGTCCCTTTTATCTCATAAGATAATTAGATATACTATTGTATTGAGATACTTATGTAGAAGTTTGGGATTTCATTTTTATACCAGCAAGTTTTAAGAGATGCTAATGCTTTTTTTCAATTGTGCTAGGTTGTGATTCAGGGAAATGATGACATCGCAAACAGAGCAATAGACCTTCTTAAAGAGATCTATACTAATCTTGGCCCAAGGTTACAAGTTAATCAGGTAAGAAAAAAGCAACAAGACTGGAACAGAATCAAGAAATAGTCTTAAAAATAAGTTTGGTGGTATTTTTGTAGTTGAAAGATTTGAAAACAGGAAATAGTTTCCGTGTTTTGGAGGGTGAGTCCAACCACCATATTCTGGGCAGATGCAGAACTAAAGGTTTTTCTCATATTTGCAGACTGAACTCTCATTAATTTTTCATGCTGAGTTCATCTGCTGTATTTGCTCTTGCTACTCAGAAAACAGTCATATGGGAAAAGCCTTTTGTTGCATTGCAAGTTGTGGCACTTACTCATACGAGTATGTTCAGTGACTGGGTCTGTGGGGTGTTCTCACAAGCTAATGTAATCTCTTTTTTCTGGCATGTCCCTTACAAAGGGTCACTGAGTTTCTATTTAAACGAGGTCTAGCAAGTCAGATATTATGTCTCTGCATTAATATTTGCTGGGAGCTGTGGTTCAGTGGACAGAATAGTGATACTGGGTTTCTGTAAGGTCAGGGAAAGAGATGTCATCCACAGGGTCCTTGACAGGCTTCAGAGCCTTGTGAAGTTTAACAAAGTCAAATGCAGAGTCCAGCAGCTGGGCTGGGGCAATTCCAGGCACAAATACAGGCTGGGGGTTAAACAAATCGAGAGCAGCCCTGCAGAGAAAGACTTGGGTGTGTTGGTTGACAAGAAGCCCAACATGCATTTGCAGCCCAGAAAGCCACCTGTGTCCTGGGCTTCATCAACAGCAGCATGGGCACAGGTCCAGGAAGGGAGTTTTGCCCCTCTTGTCTGCTCTGGTGAGACCTCATCTGCAGTGCTGCATCCAGCTCTGGGGCCCCCCAAGATGGGAAGGACGTGGACCTACTGGTGTGAGTCTAGAAGAGGTCATGTAAACAATCAAGGGGCTGGAGCACTTCTGCTGTGAAGACATGGAGGAAAAAAAGACTTTCAGGACATCATAGAGGTCTTCCAGTACTTACAGGGTGCTGCAAGAAGGCTGGGGAGGAATTTTAGGCAAGGGCATGTAGTGACAGGACAAGGGGAAAGCTTTAAACTAAAAGAGGACAGATTTCAGTTGGATGTTAGGAAGAAATTATTCCTGTGAGGGTGTTGTGTCACTGGCACAGGTTGCCAGAGAAGCTGTAGTGCCCCACCTTTGGAAGTGTTCAAGGCCAGGTTGGATGGGACTCTGAGCAGTCTGGCCTAGTGGAAGGTGTTGCCAGTGGCAGGGAGTTTGGAACTGGATACTCTCTGAGGCCCCTTCCAGCCAAAACCATTCTGTAATTCTGTGACTGCACAAATTTAGTGCAGGAATATTGTCCTTTGGACAATCTCCAGTTGATAACTAGACAGGTTTCTTAAAACTCTGATATTCTACTTGTCTTCAAAAACACTTTCATAATCTTCAGAGCTGCCAGTCTGTCAGGTCCAGCACAGCTGCTCTAGGTCGTGAGCTCACAGCCATTCAAGCTGTATCTTCCTGCAGTGGCAGATGGCTGGAAGCTTCTGTCTTGCTCTAGGTCTGGGCTTACTAAGCACGCATCGATCTGTCCATTTGCACGTGCTTAGCTCTGACACTTCCAGAAGTGTTGGATTTACATGCACACAAGAATTCTTCAACATAGCCTGAGAAAAGGAGAAAGTGAAAGTCCAGTTCAGTGTTCTCTGTCCGAACTTTCACTTTTTCTATTTACATACAATACGTTTACAGCTGCTGATGATGTGAGATTATTGAAGTGTACACTAAATTAGAGCTATTTATTGATGGGAGTTGCTGGAATAAAACAGCTTTATTGAGTAACTTACTTGTTTTGGTTTTGGGTTTGTTTTTTTTTCCCCTACTGTTTGGTCATCCTTCTGAAAAGATGGATTCTAATATGTCTTGTAATTACACCAATTTCTTAATGTAATTAGGTAGTGATTCATGAAGACTTCATTCAGTCCTGTTTCGATCGTCTGAAAGCCTCCTATGATACATTATGTGTGTTGGATGGAGATAAAGACAGTATCAACTGTGCCAGACAAGAAGCAATAAGGATGGTGAGAGTGTTGACTGTTTTAAGAGAGTATATAAATGAATGTGACAGTGATTACCACGAAGAGAGGACTATTCTACCTATGTCGAGGTATGTGTGAAAAAGCAGTATCATGATAATGATTTCTGTTAAACTAAAATACTACTATTATCCTTGGGATTTTTACATTCTAAATGGTTTCTATTCAGGAAATGGTTTCACGGTGTTTCAGAATTCCCTTTTCTTTGCTAATACATGAAACTGTATTTAAAAAATATTTTTTTGAAAGATCAGGCAAATACAAGTATGTGTGTAAGGGACTTCAGGCCTAAGATTAAACTTGTTGGTTTTTTTCTGTACCTAGCACAATGTACCTTGATGCTCAGTTGTTTTGGATATAGTTCTTTATTTCAGCTAATTAGTTAAAAGCAGTACTGTTCTTTACATTAGCATTGGCAAAGCTTTTTTGTTTCTCGTAGTTTTACTTTACAAAAACATGTTGTAATTGTATATATTCACCTTCCAGAATTGTTTACAGAGATCTCAACCTTACTTTGCAGGATTAAATTTTTATTTATCTCTAAGTGAAACATTCTGTAAGCTCCTCACAAGAAGGAGAACAGTACTTTGAAGTATATTTATTTTCTGTATACCTTCACTCTTCTTATACTTGTCCTTGAGTGAAAACTTAGCTTAAATCCTTGGTGTCTGTATGGATTTATGATGCAGCTAACATATTTCTAAACACGGTGGAGATTTTTCATCCACTCACTCTAAATGCAGTTTTTGTCAAAAAGATTGAAGCAATTGCTGTTTCTTTGAGGTATGTCAGTAATTTGCAGTGTTGCTACGGCTTTTTTACTGCATATATATTGATTGATTGATTAGTCCTAACAAAGTTTTCTTGTTGATTGTGGGTACATCTTTTTTTATATGAGCTGCTTATTTGATTAGACTAATCTTTCACAGGCCTTGTTAGCAGGGAGCTTTATGAGGAGCTTTTGCCTTTTGTTACATGGGATTAGATTGTTGGGCTTATCTGGGCACATCTTTCCTAATGAGCTCCCTGCCATTGTGGGGAGTGTAATCACTGCTAATGTGAAACTGAAAAATTTCTCTTTTGGACCACTTTAAACTTTTTTAAAAAGATTGTGATTTTAAAAACTGGAATTCTAGTATAGAACTTACAACAGCTTTTGACAGAAGGCGCTAAGGCTCGGCAACCTGATGGCTTTATCTGATCTTGGTGTATTTAAATTAAGCTTGAGTTGCTTTGCTAAAAGAGCAAAACATCACTGCCAGTCTGATTAAGCTTTGTTTGGACATTTTGATCAGGAAGTTACAAGACAGAGAAAAGATCTAAAACTTTATAAGAGACTTCTAAAATTTCTTTCAGTGTTCCTAACCTGACTGTAAATTTGACCATATGATTAATTCATTTGTACTTAGTGTAGCTTCTTGAAAGATTCTGTGTATGTTGTTGCCATAGTTGCTGGGACTTTCACAAAATCTTACTGGAAATGTCTTTACTGGAAAATACCATGTAAAGAATTGATGTTGAAATACCTACCGCAAAAAATGCAGGAGGGAAAAGAATTTCTTTCATGAGGGAAAAAATAACTTCTGCTGGTTTGTTTATTTTCAGAGCATTCCGTGGTAAACATATCACACTCGTAGTTCGTTTTCCAAACCAAGGCCGGCAGGTGGAAGATTTGGATATTTGGTCTCACACGAATGACACGATTGGCCAAGTGCGGCGTTGCATCCTCAATCGCATTAAAGCCAACAGTGCACACACGAAAGTAGAGCTGTTCATTGGGGGTGAGCTGGTAGATCCTGCAGATGACAGAAAATTAATTGGGCAGCTGAATCTCAAAGATAAAACGGTAAGTGTTGCAGGCTGGTTATTTACATCAATTGAGATGTTCCTTCCTTTTTGTAAATGCTTGGAAAATACCATGCATAGCATCATTTATTTTTGTGAAATAATTCCATTCTTCCTTCTTATATTATACCATTAACATTGTATCAGATGCTTCTTTGGTAAAGAATCTTAATTTTTTGAGAGTATTAAAACTATGATTGTGTTTTTCAGCTAATTACAGCTAAGCTTACCCAGATAAATTCTAATATGCCCTCAAGTCCAGATAGTTCTTCAGACTCTTCAACTGGTTCTCCGGGCAACCACGGCAATCACTACAGTGATGGTCCAAATCCAGAAGTTGAAAGCTGTTTGCCTGGAGTGGTAAGCATTTTCTGAAATTAACAGTTCAAACGCGTCTTTTCTTACACTTTCTTTGGCTAACAATTTATGATTTTTTGTTTGTGTTTTTTTTTTTTAATTTGCTTATTTTAAGATCATGTCACTGCATCCTCGATACATCTCTTTTCTTTGGCAAGTTGCAGACTTGGGCAGTAGTCTAAATATGCCACCTCTTAGAGATGGAGCTCGTGTTCTTATGAAGCTCATGCCACCAGGTAAAAGTTATCTTTATTGGTTTTTTTTATCTCGTAATATGCTGTATAATCATTTCTCACCTGATACATAGAAGTGAAGATAGGGGAGTATTTTCTGCTTTCTGGTAATTTATTGATACTGTAGTTCATTACTGTTATCCTAATGAGGACTGTAAAAGATTTCCCAAGCAGTTATTTCTTATCTGCTATATAAAGTTGCGTAGTTTGCAGTTGGTAGTGGGGTTCAGTGCCACAGTGCAGTGAAAATGGGGAGCATTATATTTTAAAGTGGTTTTGTAGCACTGCTTTAATGGGATCACTTTTGACTGTAATAATCATTGGTGAACACTCTAGTCTGATTTTGTCTGTTAAGTTTTTGCAACTGTTCTGATAAATTAAAATTTTTCAGATTTATAATTGTGAATAGTACTGGCTTGTTGTGAAGTAATTTTGCTGCAAAATGCTTATAAGTTGTGTTTTTATTGCAGATAACACTACGGTTGAGAAACTAAGAGCAATTTGTTTAGATCATGCAAAGCTTGGGGAAAGCAGCCTTAGTCCATCTCTTGATTCTCTATTCTTTGGTCCTTCTGCCTCACAAGTGCTGTACCTAACAGAGGTTTGTGATGCTTTGCCTTTTCTTTAAAAATTGTCAGTTCTCTCTGTGGCAATCCTCTCTGTAACATTATGGAAGCCTAAAGATCAGTTTTGGTTTAAAATTAACAATTGAAAATACTTAACAATTTGCTGGCATGAACATTTTTGTATGGCCAGTCAAAGCAATGTTTATGTAGTATTGCTACAAATGCTCGTGTTCAGTCGTCTGTATCCAAGTTGGTGCATTTCCATTAGTTAACTCTGTATTTTCTTCTACAGGTAGTTTATGCCTTGTTAATGCCTGCCAGTGCACCTCTGGGAGAAGATGCCAGTGACTTCCAATACAACTTCTTGAAAAGTGGTGGTTTGCCTCTTGTGCTGAGCATGCTGACCAGAAATAACTTCCTGCCAAATGCAGATATGGAAACTCGAAGGGGTGCCTACCTTAATGCTCTAAAAATAGCCAAATTATTGCTAACAGCAATTGGATATGGCCATGTTCGAGCTGTGGCAGAAGCTTGTCAGCCAGTTGTGGAAGGCACGAGCACAATTTCACCGGTAATATAAATCTTCCTTGCTGCAAGTAACAATGTGCTCTGTGTTTTATAATGTGTGCAGCAACATCTCTTTAGTTTTCATTGATGGTCTGTTCTTTGAGTGCCTTGCATGTCAAGAACCCACAGTACTTAGAGATAATGTTTTGCAATGCTAAAAAAGAGATCAACTTACTAAACAAATCCTATTTCTTGCTGACCGTAAAAAGTTAGATGCGAGATGCACTTGCTCTGTATATGATTTTCAATGGTTTGCATGATTGTTGGTACAGGTAACTTCTCATTTTTAGCTCTGTTCATCCTTCTGGACAAAATGTCCAGCACGCAGCAGGATAAACACACCATGTGATGTGTGAGCAGCTGGCTCACAGCTTGGGCACAAAGGGTTGCAGTGAATGGTGACATCAGACTGGTGATCTGTCACAGGTGGGATTCTGCAGGGCTCCATCCTCAGCCTTGTGCTCTTCAACATCTTCATAAATGACCTGGATGCAGGACTGGAAGGGATGCTGAGCAAGTTTGCAGATAACACAAAACTGGGAGGAGCTGTTGATTCCCTGAAGGGCAGGAAGGCCCTGCAGAGAGACATTAACAAATTAGAGGACTGAGCAATCACCAACTGTATGGAGTTCAGCAAGGGCTAGTGCCAGATTCTGCACCTGGGATGGGGCAACCCTGGATGTATGGACACACTGAGGAATGAGATGCTGAAAAACAGTGACACAGAAAGGGACATGGATGTCCTGCTTGATGGCCAGTTGAATATGAGCCAGCAGTGCCCTGGCAGCCAGGAGGGACATCTCTGGGCTGGGGCGGCCTCACCTCGAGTGCTGGGGGCAGTTTTGGGCACCATGATAGGAGAAAGATACAAAGACCTTAAAGAGAATCCAAAGGAGAGCCACAGGCATGGTGAAGGGCCTTGAGGGGAAGCTGCATGAGGAGCTCCTGGGGACACTTGGTCTGTTTAGCCTGGAGGAGACTGAGGGGAGACCTCACTGCAGCCACAACTTCCTTGTGAGGGGAAGAGGAGGGGCAGGCACTGACCTCTGCTCTGTGGTGTCAGTGACAGGACCCGAGGGAATGGCCTGAAGTTGTGTCAGGGGAGGTTGAGGTTGAATATTAGGAAAAGGTTCTCCCTCCAGAGGGTGGCTGGGCACTGAACAGGCTCCTCAGGGCAGTGGTCACAGCACCAGCCTGGCAGAGCTCAAGAAACATTTGGTCAATATTCTTGGTCACAGGGTGTGGACTCCTGGGGATAGTTCTGTGCAGTGCCAGGAGTGGGACTGGATGATCCTTGTGGGGCTCTTTCTACTCAGCATATTCTGTGATAAATGGGAATTCCCCATTTGTGAGGTTCCATCCCATTGCTTGATCTATTAACCTATACTCAAGAATACACAAAGCACCTCACTTCAGAGTACTTTATTCCACAGTATCGACTAAGATCCATCTCTGAATCAGAGATGTACATTCCCCTTAAATCTCTGTTCTGTTTAGCTGCATCTCTTGGAAGATACATAATTAATTCTTTTTCAGATAAATCAGAACTCTTAATGATTACAGTGAAGATCCTTTTTTATGTCTCGAGTATAGTAGGAATATATTAAGACAGACATGTTTGCCACCCTGTCTTTCGTCTGTTTAAAATGAGTGAATTTTACTGTCCTGTTTCTTACAACAGTTACTTAAAGGCTAGTTTGGAACATACATTGCATCACTTGAGTCTTGAAATATTGTTTGAAACAGTCTTAGGCTGACTTCTTGGGAGGTAGTAACATTTGTCTGCAATTGCTGACTTTCACTAGAGTTTCAAACATCTGATTTAATAATAACTGATATGTTGGAAAAACATGGTTGTTCTTGCTGTCACCATCCTCCTCTTTAGAGGACTTTGTTATTTTTTATTCCCCTGGGAAGCAGGTGAGATTTGTTAAAACTTTTCATTTCTCTTACCTAAAGCATAAATGCCAAAGTATAACTTTGTCTTGGCTTTCCATCAGTATTTAAGTGAAGGAGGCAACCAAGGTTATGTGTCTGTAGTTTTTCAGTTATTGGTCTTTTGCTGTCACTAGTACCTTTAAAATTGTTACTTTCTTCCTTATTTTCATAGAAGGTTGAATTAATAATGTTAAATACAGTGTTCTGGTACACAGAACTGTTTTACCCCATATATATTGCTGTTGATCACGTCCAGTAGCTGACTGACTGTAAAAGCTCTGCTAGTCTTCAGTGGAGACTCTGTAACTTTGCTCCCTGAATCAAGTGTCTCAGTGAAGCTGACAAAACAAGGGATGTGACCAACACCAGACCTTACACAGCAGCCTCACAGTGTGTCTTTTGAGGGGCATTTGAGATGGGCTTTTTGAGTGAACTGGTACAGGAAAATGAAGAAACTCTCCTGTTTTAACTTGTAACCACAGCACACCATCTTTTGTTTGTCTGTGAGAAGTAAACAACCATTACAGGTTTTGTCAAAACTTTGAAGCTCTGGCAGACTAAGGAGAGGGATCTATGCTCAAACCAATACAAAAAAAAGATAAAAACTTGTCTTGCTTTTTCTGTTTTGAAACTATTATAAAAAAACAGGAAGGATAATTTAGAACAGAATTCTTCAAGGGTAACTTAACTCAAATGATTAAAATGTATTTCTGTGTAATAAAAACTGCAGCTGTATTCTGTCTGGACACTCTTATCTAATCCAGAGGGACACCCAGTGTTTTACCAAACCCTGTCCTTCCCACATCTACTGAGAGGGAAGGAGACATTGTAACAGAAAAAAATTCTGTTAACTTGAAGTAATCTGATCAATAAATAAGCCCCCAAACCTATTAAGTTTTGAGCAAGTGCCTTTCCTTTTAACTACTTGTACTTTGTGATCGTACAGTGCAGCATAGTGTCTTTGGATGTGATGGTATCTGTTTGAAAATGAGGTTTATTTATGTTGGCCTTTGCACTAAGTAGTTTTCCTTCCAAGATCTTACCTACTTCTACCAAACCTTTCCAAGTAACTTTAGATCTTCATATCTTTTTGCTTTTTTTTTCCCATGTAAAAGTAAGTATGAGAAATACTTTCTTCCAGATAAACCAGGCTACGCATGACCAGGCAGTGGTGCTACAAAATGCCCTACAAAACATTCCTAATCCAACTTCAGAATGCATGCTGAGAAATGTAGCAATACGTCTTGCACAGCAAATATCTGATGAGGTTGGTGAATTCCTTTCTGTATCGCCTTTTTCCTTATAGCATCTTTTCTATTTTCTTAGTCCTTAAATTTATTGCTTTGTAAGACACAGATTTTCCCTTTAAAATGCTTTAGGTAACGGTCATATGAAAGAGAAAAATCTCAAATCACTGCCGGTGTATCTTTATATATTGAAGATGCATTAATGACACAAATGAAAACCTCAGTAAGGCTAAACAATGTGCTTTGCAAATGTAGTGGTCTTATGTGTATGGTGTGGCCGAAGCCCATTTGGATCTGGAATCAGGAGGCATGTTAGTGAACACGTTAGTGAGTTCAGCTGAATTCAGCAGGAGCTAAAATCACGACTGCTTTAACTTCCTCTTCCATGTGTGTCTGGATCCCTCGGTTTCCAGGGTGGAAGCCATGAACATGGTGTTTCTGTACTGTATAGCATATCCACAAAACTGTCTCCAGAACATTTCTGAGATATCTAGATAGAAGATACTGTATTCTCATCTTGATGTTGACAAGTGCACTATCCCTTGAAAACAAAGGGCAGGGTCTAAAGAAAGCACAATGCGCTGCACTGCGAGACTGAGCCATCTGCCTTCCATCAGTGGTGGTTTTACAACCATAGATGTAAAATCACCCAGTTGAACTCTGAATTAATCAAATTTCTTCTATAGAAGAAATACCTTTTGAGATAAGATGTGAGGAAAGGTTTTTTTAATTATGTCTTAGAGGCTTGCTAATAAATAAATAAACTATTTCTTTCACCAAGCACATCAAAGCAAACAAAATCTGAATTTGTTTAACAGTATTGCTGTGGAAGATTTGTCTGTAATTTTCTGAAATTATGAATCCTGCTGTAGATTTAAGTTTCATATGTAATGTAGTTTGCCTTTGAAAGATTTTTTGTCTTTTTCATGTTTTTCACTTCTCAACGAATCTCACAGTTTTTCTAAAAAATTAATCTGACAGTTTCCATAGGCCAGAGAGAAGGTTTTAGCACAGAGAGGAATCATTCACCTTTCTAAAAAATGTTGATACTTAAAGATTTTGAAACTACAATGAGATAAAAAAACCCTGTTATTTTTCTTGTGACACTGTTGCTGTAAGGTTGCTTTGCTTGTGACAGAGATAAAATACCTTTTCTTTTTCTTGTAAATACTTTTAATGTTCATTTCAGTACAAGAATGCACATTGTTCAGGTTTCCTGATGCAGATGCCCAACTATCTCAGCTTCTTAGAGTCCCCTTTTTTTTATTGTCTGAGCATTAAAAAAATGAAACCTGAAATCCTTGACAACTGTCTGCCTTCTGCTTTTAGAGATGACTTATTTTTTGGACAATTCTGTTTTGAATATAGACTTCAGATAAATTTAGTAGTTTTTTGAAAGTTCATGTGAACCATAAATAATAGCAGTTGTAGTGTTTTGTAATGTGTGTATATCAGTAGAAACTACTGAATGTTTGCTCAGACGATGCACAAAGTACTGAAGAGTGACTCTGCATTCATTAAAAACATGAACTGAGTTCTTATTCATGTTCAACCCTCTGTGTCTTGAACATGAAGCAATCCCTTTATATAATGATCACATACTTGTTAACATCAGTGTGTTCAAGCTAGCTGTCAGCTAGCACAGCATGGGGAGAAGCCCTAAAATAAGTTCAACTTTTTACATTGCTTAAGAGGCTGGCTGCCTTCCAGATGAATGCTTGGTGGTTTCTTGGGCTTTTTTTCCTAAATAAAAAAGGTTTTAGCATTGAAGTTGGTAGTTTCTGCTAAGCCTTAGAATCAGAGTTGCCTACATCCTACTTTAAAAAATGAAATATTACATAAGTGAAGTATAAATATTCTCTAAGATACATCATCTGTTTACTGTTTAAGAAAAAAAAAATCTTTGTTTTAACATCTTAAATCTTAAATTTTCTGTGAAATGTATTTGTGGGAATTTAAAATTCATCGTAATGTTATTTGTAGCTGTATTTTAATATTGC
>WAAG01030333.1:7088-28187 GCA_013390105.1 Tichodroma muraria
TTTTTGTGTTAGTTAATAAAGTCTGTCCTTTTCAAGTTTAAGCCTGCTTTGCTCTTGATTACAGAATTTCCTTTTTAAAATTGGCAACCCAAATTAATAGTTTTCTGTCTGGTTCAAGCTGAAACCACAACAGAAAGACATTGAGGTGCTGGAGCCTGTCCAGAGAAGGGAATGGAGCTGGTAGAGGGTCTGGAGCACAAGTCCTGTGAGAAGCAGCTGAGGGAGCTGGGTGGCCTCAGCCTGGGGAGAAGCAGGCTCAGGAGGTGCCTTTTCATTCTCTACAACTCCCTGACAGGTTGTATGCAGGTGGGAGTTTGTCTCTTCTCTCAGGTAACACACAATAGGACAAGAGGAAACAGCTTCAAGTTGCAACAGAGGAGGTTTAAATTGGGTATTAGGAAAAATTTCTTCACTGAAAGGGTCAAGCACTCAGACAGGCCTCCCAGGGCAGTGGTGGAGTCACCATCCTGGAGGTATTTAAATGTCTAGATGTGACACTTGGGACAAGGTCTAGTGGTGGACTTGGCAGTGCTGGGCTACGATTGGACTTGATGATCTTAAGGGTCTTTTCCAACTTAAACAAATTTATGATTCTATGATTCATGTCACAGCTGGTCCAGTGACTGTCAGCTCAGTCAGGTGCAGAATAGGACCTGAATACCAGAACAGGTTAGTAACTACAGTCACAAACTTCCTGTGAGGCCAAGGGGTGACAGCCTAAACACTTCACTGTTTTGCAGACAGATGTGGTAACTACCAACAATTACCAGAGGAAAAGAAAAGGAAGTAAAACTAACCACAGTCACCCACCATAAAATATTTTCCCCACAAAGTCGCCTCTTTCATATCACCTCAAATTTGAGCTGTTGAGTAGGAGAAAAGGACAGGACATCTCTTTTGAGCTTCTCCTCTAAGAAAGCAGAGCTACCTTTTAGGATCTACTGAGGTGTCACCAACGACAGGCTTGAATGTTGTCCCTGGGGCCATTTCTTCAAAACTTGATACCGCAGCCTAAATGGGGGAAGAGTTGGAAGTTACCAGATCTTGCTGCTTTTCTCTCAGGTCAGAGTCAGAAAGAATACTGAGACAGGGTTTTGGTAAGTACAAAATACACAGTCTTTCCTCTCCCTCATATTCCTATTCCCAGTGAAAAGTGGGATGATAGGCTTCCCAAGAACACCACACGCCAAGAATGAATCCTTCTTCTAGCTCACCTCCACCCAGCTTTAATCCTCAATCTGTTTGGTCCCAAACAGGCAAAATTCCACTGATTTGACCCCAAAACAGCAATCAGAGAACACAGAAGAAAAAGAAAGAGGGGAAGAAAACACAGAAGAGGATAAAGAGAAAAAAAAAAAAGAAAGAGGAAGGACGTTTTTCAGCTTACTGGGAGCCTGAGTAACACTTTGGGGGAAGCAACAATGAGAGGTTTCCTGAAGTTTCGGACCATTTGCCGCCGGAGTAAATGGAAATACTGTGCTGGGGTGGTGGGATGCACAACTGACATGTTGACCTGGTCGCCATCAACTCCCTCTTCTGAGCTGTCACACATCTGTACAGGGGGAACACAGCAATACCTTGTCAAAAGCAGGCAGTGAGACCAATACGCAAGAAAGAATCCAGGCACATGAGGCACGCTGACCTGTACAGGAACAGATTAGTAAATATCCAAATTCAAGAGAGGAACGACATCAGAGCAGAAATGAGTGTAGCATTTAACTGCTAAGATTGTGTCTGAACTGCCTCCTTCGAGCACATTGCAGCACAGCTCCCAGAGCAATGAGTGCCAGCGCTGTGCTGGGGGTGTGTGACCCTGAGAGGTGTGGTGGGTACCTGCAAGAACCGTTCCATCCGGCAGGACGAGTGCTCAGGGCCTGCACCATCATAGCCATGGGGAAGAAGAATTACTATCCCACTCTGCAGAAGCCATTTAGCCTCACCTAGAAACACAGAATGAGGAGGAAGGAAAGGATGATTTTCGCAGAACATAAAGCCACAGAACACATTACTTTGCACAAACTACTCAGGAAAAAGAATAGCCAGTTTCCACATCATTAAATACAAGCCTGAAACATGCTGCTGGCATTTTGCCCTGAGGTTCATTGCAGTGAAATAACACATGTAAGGTGATCTGAAGTTTCTGAAATCATCAGGTAGTTCTGGGCTCCCAGAAGACTTAAGTCTCCACACGGAGCACATGACACAGTGAAATTTTAAAACTTCATCTCTGCAGGTGTGATCCCAGCAGGATCCTGTGGGCCAGTCCTGGCTAACACAGCAGTGCTTGTTCCCCTGAGCTCTGCCAAACCTCCTCCACTATACAAGAGATTACAGTCAAATCCAGAAGGTAATTCATCCCAGCTTCAAATACATGTGTGGGTGGGATAAGAGGGCCTCTGAATTTCCATCTATGACTACAGAGGTTTTATATCTGAGCACTCAGAAAACATGTTAAAGTCAAACTTAGTAAGGTGTTGCTGTGGGGGTTTTTGCATGTTTTTTTTTAAATAATCACTTTTTTCCTTCTCTGTTACTTCAGGAATTTTTCTGATGCTTCACAAAGGAAAAGTACAGCCTATAAAGCTATCAACCATATATACACACATTAAAATACATGTGAGGGAAGAAAGACCATTTGTATAACTAACTGTCCTTTTGTAATGACTGTACTCTGCCAAGGAGTCTTTCATTTTAGTTGTACTGTCTTCAGAGGAAAGCTGCACAGAAGTCAGGACCTCACAGGCAAGCTCATTAGGACTCCTTGAGGAAGCAGAATTCTTTGCATAAAATGTTGCCCTTTTACTTCAAAGAGGAAGGATTTTCTAAAAATGTTCATAATACAAATGATTAATTCTTAAATATATTAGTTCCTTGTACACTCACCTCCAGAGATGAAAGTGTCAAATATTATCTGGGCTCCATTAAAGAAGTCTCCAAATTGAGCTTCCCAAATTGGCAGTAACTTAGGGCTCTCAATACTCATGCCATATTCAAAACCAAGCACAGCTTCTTCAGACAAGGGACTGTTACTCACCTAACAAAAGGAAATTGTTGGGAGGGGTGGATAAGGAAGAAGACAACCAAGGGTTGAGAAGCATTGGAACCAGGCAATCAGTGCTGAGGACACACACTCCTAAAGGCAATTGACAGACACTGATTTTTTGCTTTTGAATGAAGGCACAGAGGGGAAAAGAATAATATTTGATCTTTCAAAGAAAAGCAAACCCCCTTGTTAAAATTGTAATTTGTAACGACAAAGAACAGGGATGCCCTGACAGTTTTTATGTCCCTGTATCTGGGGTTTGCCAGAACATACACTATGTCTACCTATGTCTCAGCAGCTTTAGAAAATGCATTGTTTCAGCACAATCTGAAGAAGATGATCTTGTGGGCCACAGAACCTACCTCTAGGAAACCCTTCTGGTCTGGGGACATGTGATTCAGAGGAATGTAGGTATCATCTGTCTCTTGGCAAACCAACATCGCGTGTCGCTGGCTAAAGGTTCCTCGGCCAACATCTTGTCCACTTAGTCTGATATTAAACCCTTGCCAAGCAATAACCACATCACCAGATCAGCAAGTCATGTAAAAAGAAAACATGCAGGAAATAATTCTATCTCTTGTTAAATCTCTTTTCGGATTTCCCCTCATCAGCAACATCAAATCTGAGATGCAATTCTTAACGAGCAACAGCTCCAACTCTCAAGCACACAGATGCTCTGACATTATTTTGGGTAAAATGATTCAATTTACTGAAGCAAACTCCAAAAAAAAAGTGCATTCTGTATCATATGTAAATGGAGATAAAAATTCAGGCCAGAGAGAAGGGAGAAGAAATAATAGCATAAAGCATGCAAAGTACTTGGGAGCCCCACTGATGTCAGCTGCACTGCTCATGTGCTCAGCTCTATGCACAAATGTTTTTAGGGAGACAGAGGGAGCTACAGTTCTTTGAAGATTTTAAGACTCAGTCTACAAATACTAGTGACACATAATATTAGTGAATATTAGGATTCATATTTACCTTCTCTTAGACCATGCAAATTGTCAAATTTATATATCATAGCAATCTTTTTACTTAGAAACACCTAAGGAATCTAATGTTTCATTGACTTTAAAGCAAAAATATTTTACTGTCTGCTATCTAGTTGCCTCTTACCTTGGCTCAGCAGAGAACCAAATGCTAAAGTTTCAGCTGTTGCCCAGTCCAGCTTTTTTCCTTCCTCCATTTTTTGAACTCTTGACTAAGCAAATAAAGAACAAAAATTACTATTTTGTCTTTTTCCATCTTCAGCTCTTTTGGTGGCACAGACTAGATTAGAATATTAGAAGCTAGGAAAAACAACACACTATGGAGGGAAATGCTACATTCCTGCAGCCAGATTAGGCTGGATTAGAATACAGAGTCCTATTTCAGCATGTCCTGAAGAATGTTGCCTGAGGACCACAAAACCATAGGTGATCCATGTGTTCACCTCCCAGTCAAACTGTGGACTGATGAATTAAACCTAGTCTGAAAATATTAAAAATCTTAGCACAGCACAGAGTCTATTCTTGACAGACTTCTGGTGTGTCTGGTTAGCAGTGATGAAAGATACCAGGTGTAAGTATTTCAGTCTCGAGAACTCTTCCCTGTTCTGGCCTGCAGAACTGCAGACAAATGATCAAACTGAGCTGTGGAGTTCTTGCCTTGGGCTGGGAAGACAAAAACATCAGTCTTTTGAAATACTCAACTCACAGCCTCTCTCTGGCTGCCAAGCAGACACCTGCACACACTCATCATCCATCAAAGGGAAACATTCACAAATTCCCAACCGATCCAAACCAAACACCAAATTAGGAGCTATCAAACCCTGACTGTCAAACTTGGCCACATGTTCTCTACTGTTTATATATGTAAGTCATAAAACACTCACTACTGGCTTTAGAAACTTTCTACACTATTGCCAGGTTCCTGAGTCATTCCTTCATAAAGTATTTATTCTAATTACCAACTATATAAATGTTAGTAAGTTATCATAATAGTTTCTTTCTATATGTAAGAATAATAAACTGTATTTTCTATAAGCTTTTTTCTTCATTGCAATAAAATATTGTTGAAATAGCAAACTAAAGTACATGGTGAGACCCGGGGGAAGAAGTTTTTCTTCAAAACTGGAGGAAAAATGTCATCATCTCAGCCTTGAAACAGAGTGAGTTGTTTTTCCTAGAGAATACCATGCTATTCTCTATCTGGAAACCCTGCTGTGTTTAGACTTTTTCCTGTAACAGGTTGTACCTTTGAGCCATGGGGTCAGAAGTACGATGCTCTACTCACCTGTGCATAGGTCTTCAGGAGATGGCTGTGCATCTGGAGCTCTTCTGGCACCTCCACAGACTTGACTCCAATGAACTGCAGGAGAGGCACAGGCATCCCCGTGTCCCAGGTGGTGATTTTGGCAGAAGGCTCCACGAAGCCTTTCCAGTGAGCCTGCAGGTTGGTAGGAGGTGGGCTGTACAAAGTCATGTTGGCAAGGTGATCATTCAGCTTAGAATAGTACGTGGTCTTTATCTCAGACACTTCAGCCTCAGTCATAAGCCCGTGAGCCGTGAGGTGTTCTGCATATGTGTCCGGGATACTCTTACGGGATCTGCCAGGGAAGGAATCAAACCACATAGATATTAAGCCTAAAGAGAGTGTCACAGGAGAGCAAGGAAATACCACCTTACTAAAGTCAGGTATCATGGAAAACTCATATAATCGGTGTCCTGGTGAATGATACTTATTTGCATGTGGTTCACTTTCCCAGCATTCTCAGAAAGATAACAGTTCTCTTAGAGATGTGATTTATAGTCCTTTTTTAGTAAAGTAAAAGTGCTATAGTTGGCAGTTACAGGTAAAAACAAGTCAAAACCCCCTCTGTGCTACCATGCATATTTTCTTCAGAGAAATTCACAGTAGGATTTCCGCCTTGGAGAGAATCAAAGCAACCAATCCATAAACGCTTCACCTAAAATACCAGAATTCACTGGCAAGCGAAGTTGTGTGTGTTTTTCTTCGGGGATAAGGATGGAATCTGAATACATTTAAATGCTTATAAAGATGAGTCCCTGCAGCAGGACCAAGCAAAGACAAGACAAACATCATGCTGGCTTCCTATCCTTTCTCCCACATCATGCACACTTCCCCTTGGCTCACAGAAGGCAGCTTTGTCCTCTGATTACCAATGGTCATAACTTTGAAATGCAAGAGCTATGTCCAAGATTGTTCTCCAAAACGCACCAAGCCACACATTCAAGAGCCAACAGTAGTGATTACTCATTAGCATCTTCTTATTATCAGACTCACACTGTAGTCAAGGGCTGCTGACAGTGTAGCTGCACCTTACATAAAGGCCTGTGGATCTGTGGATCTCTGTGTCAAAGGATCTCACACAGAGACTTCTGTTGCAGCAGCAAGACTCGAGGTGGTGCAGGCATATTTCGGTGGTGGTACAACCTTTACCTGATGATTTTGTACATGCTGGGGTTGGTGAAGAAGGGCTCATCAAGCTCATTGTGGCCCCACTGCCTGTAGCACAGCAAGTCCACAATGACATCCCTGCGGAACTGGCGCTGGTACTCCACAGCCAGTCGTGTGGCACGGACAACTTCCTCAGGATCATCCCCATTCACATGGATAACTGCACATCCGACGATTTTACCTGCCCAGGGATTCAAAACACAACAGCAATCACACCCAACCCCTTCCAAAGAAAGCAGACCCACACCTGCTCTGCTGAAACTACAGACAACCCTTGTGAAGTAAGTATAATAAAAACAAATCAAGAGAAGATGTTCTTTGTGATGAGATCTGGGGTAAGGAGAGGAGTCTTGCCTGAGAGAACATGCAATTAGCCCAACCCATTGTATTTGTCAGTTTGAGCACAACTTCTTTACAAGCACTTTGTTCCCAGAGGACTTTTTATACACAGTTCCTGCATCATATTGATCTGGTAGTGTACAGGAACTGGGAGAGAACTACTTGATGGCTTCTCTTTCAAACAGAAGTTGAGTTTTATTTCCTTCTTATCCTAAGCTATCACTCCTATGAATTCACACAGGCCAAAAGCAACTTTCTCCCTTTTTAGTAGGGAGTATCATTCTGTCCACTGCTCCTCCAGGCAGAAAAATCTCTTCATTAAAGAGAGCACTGTAAAATTTCAATATCTTAACACTCTCTCCTGTATGATAATTCAGCTTCAAGAAACAGTGCTCCTTTTGTACTTTATCTGTCCAAATTCTGGGAAACTAAGATACTTCAGCCATTCCTGGCTTATGTCGAGTTTCCCTCCCTGGCAAAATACTAAAGCTCAGCTACATAACAACCCCTCCTCACTGACAGGTAAGAAGAAAGGAAAACTAAGGGTGAAGGCAAAAAACCAAACCCAAATAAAACCAATCCATAACACAAAACCAGCCCAGAGAAAACAGTAATAACATATGCTATCTACCTTATCAGATTTAATGAATCTACTTGCTTGGTTTGATGAAACCATAAGACAAAGGCATAAGACATGATGTTAGGTCAAAAGCATACAGAAGTATAATTTTACTCACAGGAGACATATACAAGATAACTAGCTACTATGTCTCTGATCTTACTGATAATACATCTGTTTATCACTAAGAAAGATCAGTCCAAAACAAAGCTTCTAGTTCAGGCTTAGAAAGGTCTTGAGCTTCATCTTTAAACTGAAAGCTCAACAGGATCACATGACAACAAACAAAACAGCAAAAATGGAGGAGTATCTGACCTAAAAATCTTGCTCATAAAACACAGTGGGATGATTTTTATGAAACTTGACAATATATATTTAAAATAAATCTGTTATATACTCCATTGCAATACCTTTTTAAAAGCTGTTAATAATATGACAGAAACTGAGTTATAAAGACTTCACAGAAATCTTGCAATTATTTTATCACATCCTGTAAAAACGTGACAAGATTTTCCCTTGATATTTAGTCTTTGCCATAAAACAGATAGGGGAGGGCATATTTTTAGCATCTGAATTGTTGCTAGTAGGAGGGAATAATAATAATTTTAATTCCTACTCTACCATGAAACTGGAGTTATAATAATCTCTCCCTAGAGCTGACAGGCAGTTGCTATAAAAAGTCCATTGCACAGCTTACACTGGAGTTAAAAATCCTTTCTGACACAACAGGCAATCTTCCTTGTGATGCAATCCTACCTACCAATGTCACTGCAATACAGAGACGACCTTCCTCGCTCTGGAGGAGTGGTATAGCCCAGCTGGTTATTAACAATCAAATGGATGCTCCCACCAACTCTGAAATGTGGTAGATTAGAGAGGGTCAGTGTTTCAGGAACAATCCCTTGCCCAGAGAAAGCAGCATCACCATGAACCTACATCAGGGAAGAAGATGGAAAAGTCTCATTAGGAAACACTGGAGGAACAGCAAAATCAAAACCATAACTCAATAAGTAACACCTTCTAAATTGGGTACATGGAACAGATACAGTTCCAGCTGAACCCACTTCTTAACCCCTCTCAGAATACTGTTTCCATGACTTGAGAGTTTATGTAGCCTTATCACTAACACAAGGTCACAGCAGCCAACGTATGTACATGGATGCCTGATGTAATCCGTACTGATAACCTCTTAAAACTGACCCACCAGTGTCCAGGTGACTGCAAGTTTCCTGGCTATGGCAAAGCTGCAGCAGTCAGAGGCAAGCCACTGACCCCTGAACAAAGGGAGCCATTCACCACACCTTTGCTGAAGTTAAATGCTGGTGAACTGGGACTTACGCCCATTTCCATCTTACCAAACAGACAAGAACAGAAAAACAAGTGGAAAATGAACCAAATGGAAGCACTCAAAAGCAAAGAAAAACTTTCAGAAGGAAATAAGAACTAAGTTCTTAGTTACATTTCAAACTAGCAATAGCAAATAAACGAATAAACGTTGCAAATAAAAAAATTAGTTCAGAAGGGGAAGGGAGAATACAGGCATATCCTACACAGGTTTCCAAAAAAGGCTAGAGTACTGGAAAGTACTAGAAAGTAGAGCACTAGAAAGTACGGGAGTGAATTTCATCTAACATTTCAGTGTTTTGAAGTTGGAGACAGTTCTCCATTGAGGAATATGACCATGGCTTCCTCAGAATGCAGACTCAATCATTTGCAAATCAAAGTCACTATGCAGATTGATGTACTTCCTTATTGAAACCAGATGACAGTTGTACTTTCTAGCTATGGAATAGTGGCTTCAAGCCTTAAGAGACTTCTGCAAGTAGTCTCTTCTGCAAGAGACTTCTACACTAAGAAAACAGACGTGCAATCAACCAGTGAAACAGCAGCACTGGGTTTTATACCATTCTAATACAGATTTTTAAGAGGTATCACAGCAAAACAAAGGTAACTACTGCAAGAGAGACAAACCAGCATCTCCACTCTATCCCTTACCATGCTACACTTGTTCCTGAAGTGTTGGGCTTTCACTTTTCTCTCCTGGTTTCTTCTGCTCCCTAAGAAGGCTACATATCCTGGTGATAGAATTTGAGTGAAGACCCTAAAACATCTGAGAAAACTTTATGGCCTTTAGCACATCCCAAAGCATTGAAGCCTAAAGACAGTGTGACTATCCAACTGCACAAGACTCTTCATATGCATCTCAAACCCCAGAGGATTCAATTCCTGTGGTGCAGGTAGGGTTTTACTCATTCTACCAAAAAGATGGAGACAGTTTTTCCTAGGGCATGTTTTTCTCTGGGCTGCATTAGCAAAAAGCTAAAAGCAAGATCATCATCAAGTTTAATTCACCAAACAGTGACCCTGAGGGTGGAATTTATTTCTGGAAGACCTTACTCTCAGATTTCTTTTCAAATCATAAACATCAGTAGTTGCCCGATGTCCACAAAGTGGAGTCAAGGTATGTGAGAAGGTGAAAAATAAACCACTCTCCAGCAGAGATTAATTAAGTACTGCAGAGATGTCCATGGTAGTTAACTAAGAAGAGTTTTATAATCCTTATACATTCTGAGCACACTGAAGTTCCAGAAAAGAAGACCTTCAGACCCTGGACAATGAAGTTCACTACTGACAATGGCACCTTAACTCATCTTTACTCATTCTCCCCTCAAGCTCTGGTACTGAGATTTGTGGAAGAAGAGAAAAAATGCCAGTATAAACCACAATTTAGAGTTCAGAGTGTCTCCACTTGAATTTCTCAAGAGAAAGCACTGTAAAAAACAGAAACTTCAAAGACAAACTCCCAAACCAAGATTCTGAAACACAAGGTGCCTGCTTTCACCTCTTTCTTCTCAATTAGCAGAATGAGAGCAGTTAACAGTTACAACTAAAAATTTGCTTGTTGTCACTTCTCTTGTGTCTCTTAAAGACACAATCACAAGTAACGATGACCAGGTTACATGACACATTTTCTTCCTTTTAGGAATACTTTGAATCAATTTATCAACATGGAGGTGTTTAGCACAAAATCAAATGTTTCTGTTCTCTGATATGCAATCCTCTCTACCACTTACCCCCACAAATCCTAAGTGAATTTTTTCTTGGATAGGAAGGGTCCATTTATCCTGAAGAATTTTTGTTTAAAGAGTCATGGTACTTTCATTACTACATGGCAAAGATCTACCATTATGAGAAAGAAACAATAGCATCTTCTTAAACTAAGACACTGAAAGATGGAGACACATTGGGCAGCAAAAGTTGGCTGCGCTTGCAAGCTCTAAAGACTTATTTTTTACTAAAAACTAAGAACCCCAGCTTGCCCAGAATATTATGTATTCCCATACCTGCTGTTTCACAATATCTGCACCCTTCCAGGAGAAAGAAAAGCATTTTTTTAACTGAAATACGTTTTCATTCCTACATATAACTTCCTCCATGTTTGTTATACTTTACAGAACATTTCTGCCCAACTTGTTTTTACTCCTGCCTTTAAAATGTTAAGAGTTCAACTCACTTGTTTTTCCAAGCTGAAGTCAATGCAAGAGAAAAGAAAATTTATCAAGGAACTATTTAGGATTGCTTCTACAGCTCAACATACAAGTCAGTTCAAGAAGCAAAAACTAATTCCAGCAGAGTCCTCAGTAGTACCATGACAAAACGACAAAATACTAAATCCTCCTGAACATTTTGCAGCCTTGTTGACAGCTCTTCTCCAAACCCATTAATTTGAAAGAAGGTTTCCAGTGACAGTTTAAATGCAAATGTGAGGAAAGGCACACATGGCTCTCAATGCAGAATATTATTAAAATAAACAGAGGTATCAGAATCAGTTATTCAGAAATCTTAGAAGTGCAATTATTTAAACGCCAGCATCACCACAAACACCACCTGGAAATCCTCCTTGCCCTCCTCTTTCCCCATAAAGAAGATCCCAGTTCTTGACATCATGCATTAATTCAGTTTTGTTTGGTATTTCTATGTACACTCCTGTTCACATTCTAGTCCAGCAAGTCTTACAAATATAAATTACAATATGTGAGCAAAATACCTGCAGGCAAATAACTTTGTCCCCAGGCTGTGCAGAACTCTCTGGGGAGTAATCGCCATCGAGCAGAGTCTGTTGCCTGGCTCGTGTCTTGCCCACAGCCACTGGGTTGATGGCTTCTAAATGTGAGGGGTTGGGGAGCAAGGTGACATGCACAGGTCTGTGGGAGCCAAAGTCCAGATCTACAGAAGATGTCAGGTGGGAGAGAACGTCCCCAATAGCTGCTGAATTCTCTGGAAACTCACTCAAACCACGCATCTTGCGGAACATGAGCTGTATGGAAACAGATTTGGAAAAACCTTTTTCTGACTCATTGACATGTTGAAAGAAAAACACTCTCCTACTCCTGAAATTGCAAGGATGCTTCTAAGTAACAGCAGATAAAACCCTTCATTAGAGTTCTTTTAACAGTCTCCTGCAGACAGCTCACGGAAGTGTTGATAGGAAGGGAGAACACTCTCACACAGGTAATATTTTATTGCTCCAGCATTTACAACACGGAAAATTTCGGGGGTTTATTTTACTGCAAATAAACCAGGCAACTGCCCATGAGATCATAAATCTCTCACCTCAGGAGGAAGCTGAAGTAAGCCCGCGAGCAGATTAAGCCTTCCCCGATGAGGCATTCCAATGATGATGTCCGTGACCCCGCTGTACGCACACATCTTGAACAGCTCATGGAAGAAGCCCATCATGCTCTCTGCTCCTTCACCACCGTATCGCTTCACTGTGGCAAACTTGGTGGCCAAGAAGTGATCAAACTCCTATTAAAAACAGGACAACTTCCGTATTAGACTATTATAAGCAGCAGCCTTCTGTTTATAAAATTGAAATATAATTTATGTTTATACCCTTGAGGCATACGCATCTAAATATACCCCTGGAAAGTCTAAGCTCACTCTCCACCCACACAGTCTGAGACCAGAAGCTATGAGGACTACAAAAAAATCATCTCTAGACAGAAAAATGTTGCATTGAGGACCAAATTTTCTCTGTCTCACATGGAAGGTGCTTCAAGAAGAACTGTAACACCAGACTAATTTACAAATTCCTTGGTAGTTTACCTGTTCTAGGTGGAAATTTAGGAATGGTGTTCTTTTACAGTATAAACCATAGTGATTTTGAGATACAAAGCACTAGCAAAGCAGTGCTTCATTCTGATTAACATTAGGCACAGTCCTTATTACATAGGTAGAAAGCTTGAGAGAAGAAAAATAAAAGAATCTGTATTTACTTCATTTTCTTCTCACTTCACTCCATTCACCTCCTCCTAGAAAGCTCTAAGAAGTGACCAAGTTTTGGAAGCACTGGAAATTTCTTCAGTTTTTGCAGCTGAAGACAGAAACTAAATGAAGTCTGTAACTGAAAAGGGAAGACTAAGTCACACCCGAAGATCTGAACCAACTGCTTGTTGAGCAGTATTCAGTTCTAAGGAATAATGTATACACAACTAATCACATATAAAAGCAGGTTTTTCTGTCAGGGTTAAATTCTATACTCTTAGTATAGTTCTGGTCATACTGAAATTAAAGTGGAGCAAATCAAGGTCCCAATATCAGCCTCCTGTGTCACCATCAAATTCCTCTAACTGCCCAAGAGGCGAGAAAAAATACAAAGTGGGCCATATAATTCCATTTAGTCATTGGCAAATATTACATTTAACACTCCTTCCACTTGGAAAACTGGAAACAGGGACACTTTCACAGATTCTGCTCTTCTACCTTTCCAACCTTCACAGATCCTGCTCTTCTACCTTTCAATCCTTCTGGATAACATGGGAAGAAAAGGGGAAAAAATTAAAACTTTTCACATTACAGAAGTACTGGAATAAATTTTCTCCATAAATTTCAAAAGTGCATAAATATTTCACTTCCCTATAGAAGGCATTGAACAAAGGTTCCTTCCTTGCTGAAAAACACCATATCTGCTGGTGCTATATGGTAACGCCTCAGTCCAGTTCTGATTTGTTCTTCCAAACCCGTGAGGGACAGCATACTTTAAGGACAGTAAAACGGATCAGCATGAGGGTGAGAGGAAAACACAGAACAGCTAAGCCAGAGCACAAGATTTCACAGAGCTCTGCTCAACCTTGTAACATTTAATATGAGCTGTCAGATCATTCATCTAAGAGTATCTCACTTTCAAAGACTGATTATCCATGGATTTATAGCATCATTATTTTAGTAACGGCTGCTAAGTAAATACAGCAACAAACGCCAATGAGATTCCTGCATTGCACTACTTATTGTACTTCCTCCTCCTGCACACTGTCAAAGCCTTTCAGTGATTGTTCTTCTTCTGCATGAATCATGTCCAGGATAGTAAAGGATCCATGACAGACTCCATAATTATTACAATCCAGTAACAGGGAACAAAGTACCTGGGACTCCAGCATCAGTTTGCACAAGTGCTTTTTCTCTTCAGGTGTAAATGCTTCTTGCTTTAGCTCTTCAAACCTTTTAGCAAACCATTCTCTCTCCTCCAAAGTTGGAAGCTGGCTTGTTTCTATGGAAATATGCCCGCAGTATATATGGTCAAGATAAGCCATCACATCCTCTACAGAAGCCTCCTCTTTTCCCATGTTTATAAGTCCTGGTGGGAAGTAAATGTTATTAGTCACTTTGGGGGAGGAGGAGGAAGCACTAAGGCCTGTTTTGGAGAAAATGAAGCAATGAGAGAGACCCCCTTCTTCTGTTTAAGGCCACAGCAAGGCTCTAAGAGAGCCAAGAAAAGACAATACTTGCCTTCTGTCCCTGTACTTTCAAACCCTCACTACAGTGTTAAGTATTATGGTAAATCATAGAATGTTACAGTAACACAAGAAATTAATGTTTAACCCCAGTAGTTGTAAGAACAAGAACAAATTTTCATGGTTTCTGAAGATGCTAGAAGGCAGTCTCTCACTGCACTATGATTTCTGCAACAGACATATGTATGCTGAAGTTGACAATTTTTTCTGTCCGACAATTTTCTGTCCAACAGTTTTCATCACTGATTGATCCACCAGTCAAAATCTGACTCTTCTAGAGAGGCCACAGCCCCTCAATAAATCACCCATGAAAAGAATTCGCTGTGATAAGGCTGTGGACTCACCTGTAGTAATGAGAGGACCCTGAAGAACTTCAGCCAGCTCTTGGATTTCAGGTACCGTGTTCATAACCGCTCGGCCAGCAAACAGTGGGTTTATTTTGGCTGCTTTGTGGCCATGTTCAGCATAGGCAGTTATTAAACGAGCAAGAGCATGGTCAACTAAAATGAAAAAGAAAACAGAACAGTATTATCAGATTAAGTCCACTTACAGCATCAACACAGGAATGTTTTGTCTGCAGGCAGCCATCAAGGTTCTGGCTGGAAAAAGAGCTTTTCTATGCAGTTGTTTCTGCCTTAGTACCCCACAACAGCACCCATCAGCAAACTGCTAAATCTGCTCCCTCATCCAATTTTCAAGCAAGTACACTCTAGATTCCCCCCACAATTCCCCTCATAAGTTAGGCTCCTGTAAACATTTGCAAAGCTACTTCATTTGCTTCAAATCTCTTTACAACTAAAGCCACAACAAATGGTACACCCAAGTCAAGATCAGCACATTACCAGTGTATAGTCTAATTTCCTAAACCAACTCAATCCTATCACTTATGCTTCCTTGTTCCTTGCTGGACTGACAAGAGGATTGGGTCTTAACAATAAATCAGGTCCCATGACTTCAAAAAACACAAAGTCTGTCTGCAGGAGCTAGGAGCATGTGCTGAACCACATGTGGTACAAATTATCGACCTGGGCAGAATTTGACCAGCTGAGAGGTCACACACACATTACTGTCACTGAGCACAGTCACAGACCAGGCTGATAAACTGCAAACAATAAAACACACTGCAAGCGCAACCTCCTACAAATTAATGACATGAACCAGCTTATAAAGCATTCCTAATGTGGAGGGGTTTTTCATCCTGGTAAAAACGCAGCACTGACAGTAGTCAGGTCTGGAGGCTTTTGTTTTCCAAAACAATGCAATTCTCAGACCATACCACAAAGTTATTTCTCTGACACTTGTATTTCTATTGCCGACACTCTGCTCCAGCCATTGCAATCTCACAGTTAGCCCATTCAAAACAGACCCTTTTCTCTACTGGGTTCTAGCAGAGGGACATAACCCAGACATAAGGCTAACACAGCCCACAATGCTCTCAGCAAGGGGGCTGCTTGGAAACAATTTTCAAAATGTTACATAAAAATATGTTAATCATTAACAAGGAGGCTACTTTGTGACGGCTCTCGGTGTCCAGGAGCTACGAACTGGTTTTACTCCCGCTTCTGGGCAAAAAGTTTAATTCCTACAAGAGTCGCCAGAGCAAAGTTAATGCAAGGACCACAGTCCTACCTAGAAGAGTTTTCTGCTTGAAATCACATTTCTGCACTGTAAAACGGAGCCAAAAGCAACACAGGATTGCTACAGGAGAGTGTTACCTGTATTTAATCATGGAATCCTAGAATGTTAAGGGGTTGGAAAGGACCTTATAGACCTTACCTAGACAGGTAATTATAGACCATCCCGTCCCAAGCCCCCTGCCGTGGGCAGGGACAACTCCCACTAAACCAGGCTGCTCAAAGTTTTATCCCATCTGGCTTTGAACACCATCAGGGCTGGGGTATCCACAACCTCCCTGGACAACCTGTCAGTGTCTCATCACCTCCAGTTCGGCTAGTTCAAGCACCATGATATAAAAGGAAAATGAGAGGCGCGTGGCAGAGGTACTTCTATGAGCAGCAGAACTCTGCGAGAGCCCATCGCGGAGGAAACTTCAGCAGTCGGTGCTCTCACAGCCTCCTCAGCCCCTGGAGCGGGGCCAGGCACCCCAGCCTTGCAGAAACCACAGCCAAGAGCTCGCGGAGCGGGTCTGCTCCGCGCTCTGTCCCGCCGGGAACGACACACGCAACAGCTCACAGCACCCGCTCCGTGCCGGGGCCCCGCTNCGGCACACAAGGAGCTGCAACTGCAGAGGGTCCAGCGGAGGCACAGAGATGAGGAGGGCTCGGGAGCATCTCTCCTGTGAGGAGAGACTGCGGGAGCTGGGCCTGTTCAGTCGGGAGAAGACTGGGAGGAGATTTCATGGATGCATATAAATGTCTCAAAGGCGGCTGCCAAGAAGTTGGTGCCACACTCTTTTCAGTGGTGCCCAGCGACAGGACCAGGAGCAATGGCCATAAAACAAAACCCAAGAAGTTCCACCTCAACACGAAGAAGAATTTTTTGTTGAGAGTGGCAGAGCACTGGGACAGGCTGCTCAGGGAAGTTGTGGAAGCTTCCTCTCCGGAGACATTCCCAACCCACCTGGATGGGTTCCTGTGTCACCTGCTCCAGGTGACCCTGCCTTGGCAGGGCAGTTGGACTGGATGATCTCCAGAGGTCCCTTCCAACTCTACTCTGGTGAGATCCCACCTGCAGTGCTGCATCCAGCTCTGGGGTCCTCAGCATAGGAGGGACATGGACCTGTTATATTGAATGCAGAGGAGGCCACTGAGATTATTAGAGAGATGGAGCACCATTCCTATGAGGAAAGGCTGAGAGAATTGGGATTGTTCAGCCTGCAGAAGAGAAGGCTTCCAGGTGACTTAATTGCAGCCTTCTAGTGCCTGAAGGGAGTCTGCAAGAAAAGATGGAGATGGATTTTTTACAAGAGCACATAGTGACAGGACAAGGAGGGATGGCTTCAAACCAAGAGAGTGTAGGTTTAAATTAGGTATTAGGAGGATGTTCTTTGCTGTGAGCATGGTAAAGTACCAGAACAGGTTGTGCAGGGAAGTTGTGGATGCCCCACCTGTGGACGTGTCCAACAACAGGTTGGATGGAGCTCTGATCAACCTGGAATAGTGGAAGGTGTCCCTGCCCGTGGCAGGGGTTTGCACCAGATGATCTTTAAATGTCCCTTCCAATCTCAATTTTTCTGTGATTCTGTAAACTTTGTGTGAATGCAGGCCTGGCCTACTGGCAAGTTCCCTTTCCAGGGAGGCTTGGTTGTGCTTCTGTTGCCTTCACAATGAGGAAATCAAAAAGTATTTTTTGTCCAAATCAAACCATGGTATTTGCCTTTGGAACAGGTGGAACTGGATTTCGGAACTGAATCAGTTCCGACACCCCAGTTGATCTGAGATTTTATATTACTCACAGTTCTTGCAGAGGGGCCACTTGTGTTCATTGAAGCCTGTATGGTTGGGTTTATGCATATTTATAAAACCCAAATTGGGAGAAAAATATAAAAATAAATTTTGCAAGGAGGGCAAAAGGGTACAGCAACAGAAGGACAGTGGACATGTGGCCCATACAGTAAGGTGCAGTAGAAATGTGGCTATGAATATTCATATTTTTTTCAATTAGAATGAAGGAACCTTGAAAATCATGCTGCAAGATTATGTGATTTTTTTGAAGCTGACAGTGGAGAGGGAGAAAATGTTAATATAGTTAAATATTTCCATTCTGTGCTTGGGGAAAAAGACAAATGTTGCAGGCAGATTGCAGGATGATGAAATACTTTTCCACAGTTCTTAAGCAAATACCAGTCAAACAGCAGATATCAATGTGGTTTTGCTTTGAATCAAATAGGCACTTAGTTGAATATTTCCCAATTAGCACTGATAGGAATAGGTTTGAACATTAAAAATTTTCCAGTTTCTCCAATGAGATGTTTCAGTCACGTGATGTGGATCTCAAAGAACTAATTGAATATTTGTATATATAAGTTCACTTAATAAAGGTTTAATAAAGTCTAAGCAGGTGTTTATGAAATATATATCTCATCAAGTCAGTTGTTAGGGTTTTTATGTGAATCAAAATCCAGTTAATAAAGATTTAAAGTACTTCACAGATTTGCCAGCATGATCATCTTGTGTAGGACACAATTACACGTGGCAAAAGCATTGCTGTAGCTATGTGTAGGTCAAGGAAAGGTTTTGTTGACTTTGGTTTATGTCTAAATGTGAGAAGGTGGTACCTGTGCCAGCAGAAACACTGCTGCTGAGGCTGTAGGCAAAGTGACTCTCCCAGCCTGGCTCTTCTGGCAAAAAGACTGTCCTAGAGAAGCTGAGGTTGATTCAGTACTACATGATGCTCTCACTAAAAAAACTAGAAATGCTCCAAAGCTGTACATACTAAATAGTAAGTGTCTGACTACCTGGCAGAATAGGAAAGCAGCAGCAATGGGAATATTTCTAAAGGAATTATGCCCCTTGCCACTTCAGTAGTTAGATCAGCCCAAAAAAGCTGCCCACACCTTGAGTGTTGATGAAGTTTGTCAGGTGGAGGTCAGGGGTGAAGAAAGGTTACCTTGAATCTGAGAGCCAAGATGGAGATAAGCTAACACAACTTATTTTAACAGGATGAGGTGAAAGCTTGCACACATTGAAAGAGTATGTGCATTAAAATGTAGCTCCTTTCCAGGAAACAGTGGCTATAAATAATCGCCAAAAACCATGAGAAAAAAGCAGATGGGTCTAAAAAAATTATGCGAATATCCGCTTACTTGGAAAAGAAGATAATTTGCTGGATTTGGCCACAAGGAAATATAGAGGACACCTACAGATACTGCATTAGGCCAGTATTTGGCACAATTTGAATACTGTGTGCTAGTTTGGTGCCAATAATTGAGGAAACATATCAAAAAATTTGGGAAGAAGAGCCTCAGGAATGTGAAAAAAGAAGACATGCTTTATGTCTGAGATTCAGGAAACAACATCTACCTGGTTTTGGTTGCGGTAAATCAGTACAAAAGCTTGACTAGTGTGTGCACAAATGAAACAGGTACTTTAGGAGGAAAAGTTTTCTGAGGTACCAAAGGTAAAACAGGATTTGCTTGCATGGCCTTTACAAGAGAGAGCTCCAACATAATTGTAGATGTGGGAGTGTGGTATAAACACAGAAGGAGCTTTTGCTTTCCTTTCAAAACCATAGTGATTGTGCTTTTTATTCATGTTGGAAAGGGCAGCAACATTGTGCTTTAGAAGAAAATAAACCAACATCTCTTGATGTAATGCCAGTGCCACTGATACTTAACCCAAGTATAATCTAATTCCCCCTAAAAAGAGTAATCTAAAGGCACTCACTGACAGGCCAAAGGATTGGTGCCTTTGGAAAATAAAGTGCCAACACTAACATGGATTTTCTCTCACGCTTTTTACCATGTTCTGCCATGGATCTTCTCCACTCCAGTGAATCAGTTTAATCATCTTGGTAGTTTAAGATATTTTGGCAAGCAAATGAGATCTTTGTGGGCAGGGACATGTGAATGATCTTTGCCAATAACAAGCACAACTCCATCCCTTCAAACTTGTCCAGAAAGAGATTTTTAGACATCTGCAAAATGAGCAATGAAGTTAAACAGGGAGAAGAGCTCTTCCCTGAAAAAAAAAAAAAAAGCCTGTCTAGTCCTGTACCAGTTGGCAGAACACACCTAAAGCTCTGCATCAGTAAACAGTGTCTTCTGTTGGGACTGACTCTTGCCTCTGAATAAAAAGCAACTTTAACAGCTGAATAACCTCATTATATACACCCAGGCCTGCGCCTGCTGTCACAGTCCAATATTGCTGAAGGCTTGTTCTAAGCCCAGAGGGGTGTAAAGGCTTTCCCATCCTAAAGAAAAAGCTTCTGTCAGAGCCTGGATTCAAAATGTAAAATAAACACCACATTCTCACTCTGCAGCTCTAGGCTGTGCCAGCTTTTTCCAGCTTAGGCAGCTTTAGAGTTGCCCAAGAGGTGATGCCATGCCCAGACGCGCAGGCAGAGAGCATTTCCAACAAAACCAAGAGTTTTGTGCCACTAAATTCACCACTGTAAAATATCCTTGTATGTCCAGGTGGGAACAGTGACGGGGCAGGAGGGCAGAGAGACCAAATTTAGGCTAGAAAACACATCCAATGACAGAATCATAGAATGAGTGGGTTTGGAAGGGACCTCTGGAGATCATCCAGTCCAACTGCCCTGCCAAGGCAGGGTCACCTGGAGCAGGTGACACAGGAACACATCCAGTGGGTTGGGAATGCCTCCAGAGATAAAAGACTCTCAGAGCAGCCTGTCCCAGTGCTCTGCCACTCCCAATGTAAAGAAGTTCTTCCTCATTTGAGGTGAAATCTCTTATGTTTTATTTTATGGCCATTGCTCTGTCGCTGGGCACCACTGAGATGAGCCTAGCACCATCCTCTTGGCACCTGCTGCGCAGATATTTACTTGCATTCATGAAATCCCCTCTCAGTTTTCTCTTCTCCCGACTGAACAGGCCCAGCTCCCGCAGTCTCTCCTCACAGGAGAGATGCTCCCGAGCCCTCCTCATCTCTGTGCCTCCGCTGGACCCTCTGCAGTTGCAGCTCCTNCTCTGTGCCTCCGGTGGACCCTCTGCAGTTGCAGCTCCTTGTGCGCCGTGTACTGAGGAGCCCAGAACTGGGCACAGTAATGGACGCCCATTAAACCAACCCTTAGGCAGTAATTTGGTGTTCAGACACCGTCACCCCAATGTTTTATCACGGTGACGCCTCAGGGCCCCACCCGCGACATGACGGCTGCCGTGACGCCTGGCGGGCACAGAAACGTCACCGCAGTGACGTCACGCG
>WAAG01030334.1:0-10518 GCA_013390105.1 Tichodroma muraria
AAAGGTTTCTTTGTCCCTGGCACATTTTAGCGCGTCATACATGTGATGTTGCGAGGTAGAAATGATGGTTCTATAGTAAAATACTAAAGACCCAAAGGACCCAAATACTAAGGACCCAAAAAGGTCCTGACATATGAAGGAACATAGGCAAAGGTGGAAAATTACCTGTTGTAGCACTGGGTAGCTGCGCAGGGAGTCTGTGAGCCCAGCTTTGTGCTGTGTCACTCATCTTGCACAGAGGGAAGGGTCCCTGCAGCCATCCTGGGCTTCACTCTGGAACAAGGTGGCTGGTTGACTACAGAACAGGCCCCAGGAGTGACATCATGTTTATATAGATGATCAAGAAGTCAGCTTCTAGGTTCACTATCCTATCCAGCAATGCTTTGTGTCACGCCACGGAGATCAATTAGTGATTTCTCAACAACCCTAAGTAGAAGAAAACTGGGTTATATACAAAGCAAATAGGAGCAAAATTTAAGACTCAGGACTTGCTTGCAACTTTCAATACACTTTGCTTCAATACTCATTTAAGTAATTAAATGTCATCGCCAAAGGCCTTCTTCATATAAAGGTTCAATGAAAATAGTATTTGAAGGAAGTACTGATGCAGTGTTTTGTTTTTCAAGTGCAATCTAGATATGCCCAATATATGGAATTCTGGGATGCTTATATGTTACACTATTTTTTAAGGGCTGAATGATGCTACTCCTATGAATCAAGACTGTTTAAAAGTATTTAGATTAAATCAATTCACAAATATTTTTTGACAATAAATAATTTAATATATGTGTCGATACTATTCAAACTGCAAAGAAATAAAGCAGCAACAGTAATTATCAAGGACAAACTTTGACTGTATTATTGAGGGAAAGATACTAATGTACCAAGATGTTGCACACCGAGGTGCATGTTCTTTTTAACTCGTACCATACCACTTCCTGCCAAGTGGTAATGGATAGGCTGCTCATGAAAGAAAGGGGATAGTACTGATGCTAAATTTAAAAATAATTCTATTATGTCAGCGTTATATACACATGCAAATTATGAAATCATACAACTCAATGTATGGGAGAATTCATGGTCCTAAGAAGCATAGATCAGGAAAAATTTCCAGTTCCCAGACACTGATGTTCCCATAAAAAATAGAACAAACTTCAGCTATAACCATGTTAGTTTAGATTGGCATGTTGGTCACAGCAATATCTATAAATGGTGACATTTCCCCAAGCTTTCCTAAATTTTGTATTGGATTATTATAACAAAACCCTTTTCCATTTAGGAAACAGGTTACTTTGAATTTTTTTTTTTTTTCAGTGTTCTTCTACCAAGAATACTGTCCAGTTCCCTCTTATAGACTTATTCCTGCTCCTTGCCAGCCCCTGGGGAAGGAAGTTTGCATTTATTTAAAGGATCTTCACTAGCCTTCTTTTAAAAGGCATCTTTGATCAGAAGTCACCCTCGGGTATATATAGAAATTAAGTCCCTGGAGAGCTACAAACCTTTCCGGTATCCCTTCTCGCAGGAAATTGAAAGAAAGAATTCAAAGATCTCTTTGTAGACATTCATCTTTATGCTGTGCAGTAAAGATATGAGTGAGCAATGAAATAAATCTCTCACTGGTTTCCTGTGCTTAAGCTTGTAGAACAAGTATGAAATCAAATGATGAACACTGTCTATCTGATTAGTTCCTTTGCTTGCATAACAATTACAGGTGATAGCTTTGAAACTATGTCCCTGGGAAAGGACACAACTTTGACTTTCATATGGTTGTTATGTAAGGCTGAAAAAGTTATTCAGTAGAGAGTGTCATTCCCTTAGAACTTTGAAGCAATTTAAATCCATTTTAGTTCCAGTGAGCTTACATTTGCCAAATGAAATGTCTCACACAGAAAAGGGACAGATTCAGGCCTAAAGAAAGAATAATGTACAACACAAACTTTATGGTGCAAGAAAATGTACAGAGTCATGAGTGGAATGACATATAAAAATGACACCTGCTTCACTTTTTCCATGTCCTGATGTCTTCTGCTTTGAATTTGGAACCCGGAGGCATTGAAAGAAAGAGTGCTTTTACAGAGCCAAGGTCTGTGATGCAGCCTAACTCCATACATTCTGCTGACACCCTGCAATTTCACTAATACTTAAAAAAGTTTGTTCCCTCATAAGGCAAAAAGTGCTTGCTCTCTCTGGTATCCAAGTTTTGAGGACACTCAAGCTAGATCTTGCCAAATCAGAGTTCCCAGAATGAAACATTAATGGTAATTTCAAACTTTTTCTTTAAAAATAGAAAGGCCTGTTGTACTCTCATTTCTCTCTGTGAAGAAGACAAAAAACTGTGTCTCCTATTGCAATTATTAACTAAAACCTTGCAGAATCAGGAAACAGACTTTTCAGATAAGTCTTATTTGGTGTCTGTAGAAATGGAAATCCCATTTATAGCACACCATAATCTCTAGTCATTCCACACTAATGTTTAGAGCTATGCAGTGTACTGGAAGTGATAACACACACTTTAGAAATAGCTCTTTAAGGATGGCCAGCTATACCAGAATCAAATGTGGCACGTGACATGTATTATATCATCAGAAGGCCTGCATAGAATACTTCTGATCTTTAAGTTTCAGATGATCTGAGAAAAAAAAGCGAGTTACTTGTTCAAGCTGCATTTTTTTCCTAAATAGATTTATCAGACAATAATAATTCATTGGTTTTAGACAAAATCCATTACATAACTGATTCCCAGTGCTAGATAGATTTTAGGTCCTTCTAAAGATCTGTCCTATTACTTTTTTTTATATTCTTTGTCAATCACACATTTTCCTGGTTTACTTAAATGCTAAGCCAATTGCTGCAATACTTAAGAGATGGCTCCTTTCCAGCAACTTGCTAGGTAAATTTTGCATATGCAATTTTATCTGTGGCTTTGACACAGCAATATTTCCCTGCTTCATTTGAGCATGTTTTTGTGCTCAGCTCAGCTTGCAGACTTAATGCATCATCATCTGGCATCCATATGCAAATACAGATCAGAAACACTTTCAAAAATATTAATATGAAAAAGGAAAAGCTTATTATGCAGATGTATTAAGAGGCCTACGCAGAGATAGTGACCCTGTAAGCCTCAGGATACAAGCCTGTGATTTGTTCTCATCTGTGGAGCATTCCCCTGCTACCAGCAAGTTTCTAGGCAGTCTGAAAACCAACAGACCTACCTACTTCCACCCTTCCTTTTCTTCAAGTGTGAAAGTCCTTGACAAGATGTTCCCACAAGATGTTATTGACTGCAAAGAGTCTTCTGAGTAGAAATAAGTGATTTGCAACACTTGGCTGAGAAAGGAAAGAAAATAATTTGAAAATTTTAGTGAAATAGATGTTTCTGATCAAACCAATTTGCATTAGTCTTATTCTTTCAAGTTTCACCCTACCTCATACATGACTTGTCACCATTATCTCTTCTTACAATGCGTATAAATCAGGCAAAGGCATTGCTTTCTTTTTAGTATTTTTAGTATTGTTGTATTTTATCATAATGCCATTGCCACAATGTACAACAGTACATGCATCTGCATGTTTTTTTTATAGAAATCAGGGAATTTTTGACCAACTCCAAGGAATTACTTGAATATATGTGGGCATACAGGCATGCATGTACTCACTTGTGACTTATCCCAATTTGAGTCCCACTTTGAGTCCCAACATAACATAAAACAGACAACAAAATTTAGATACACAGAAATACTCTCACTTGGCATCACTGTAACTTTTCTTGTTTGCAATTTATCAGAAATCTGAGAATAGTAACAATAGTTTATCACCGTGGCAACTGTAGGGGCACAAGGTAAGTTTTTATTAGCCCTGTGTTCAGTCACTCGCATCTCACCTGCCGTGCGACTTAGCACATTGTTCCTTCAAGGGTTCAGGTCTTCAAGCACAGTCAAGGCTCCTTGGGCAGTCCACAGACAATGTCTGAATGAGCACAGTGTGCCTGTAACCCCAAGACTGGATGTTTTCTGTCCAATACTATCATGACAAAAAGTGTTTGCAGTATTTTAAAGTTCTCTGTGCCTCTTTACTGCTCCTTGCCAGCACTCTTCTTCCAATGCCTTTCAGTGAGACCATGCTCCACTCTTCATTTTATATGATCATCTGAACAAAAAACCGAGAATTTTTTTTTCTTTGGATTTGTAGTCCTTAAGAAGCAATATAAAATTTTAATTGTAATTTTGAACGTGGCGTGCTCACTTTCAGCCCATCTGTTCTTTCCCCTCCCAGACACAGCTGTGACTCTATGTTGCCACATGTTGCCTGAGCACAAAAAAACCCAGTGAAATTCACTGCTTGCACATGAAGGGCAAGTCTAAGCAGCATAAAGCTGTGTGAGGGAGAGATACCAAAGCAAACTTGTAATGGATTAACATGAGTATTGAAAACAGCATTGCCTGCATATCCCCTGCTGTATTATTTATAGCCAACACTGTTGTACTGCTTTCAAGACTCAAGCCAGCATCCGAGAGCTACTATCTGCACATGCAACTGTGCTGAATTACCATGCCCAGCTCAGCTGCCTCGGTGGAGTCTAAAACTAATCCCACAGAGACAGCAACTTGAATGCCAGCTACTTATATGCAAAGATGAAGTTTCTCTGCATCACCCATTTTCACTGATTAATACTCTGGTCATGAAGCCCTGAGCACTTTCAACTCTCTTTACTTCCACAGTAGCTGCAGAATAGGCAGGCTGCCCAGCATCCTGGTGAGTGGCTCAGCAGATCCCCAGTTCTCTGCAGAGACAGATTGTATGAACTGTGGTTTTCCAGATTTCATCAGCCACAATTTTCTCCATTTTATTTCAATATCAGCATTATCTTACCCTTCAAGGAATTACTCTCCACACTGTGTGCAGTGGTTTTCAGGCTGTAGTATTAAATAGCAGGGGTTTTGAGATCAGCTATAAGAACTTCAAAGACTTTACATCAAGGCAACCTGAATTTTTTTCCAAAACAGAGACAATTGTCTCTTGTAGTATTTTTCCTATGATAGTGTTTACAACAGGAAAAGCACTGTGCATAATGGTAGTAAACTGCTTTATTGGCATAAAGACCCTACAGAATTAATTCTTTGTAAATTTGCTGCCAGAGACCTCAAAACTAGATCACCAGTAACCAAATGAGATTTTCCCCTGAACCACAGAAACTCTGCTCAGCTCCTTGGTAGATCTAGTCACATGTAAAAAGCAACCCAGGATGTGGAATCACTCCAATCTGCTGTTGTTGATATGCTATGTAGATATAACATCTGTAGAGTGTGTTGCTGTGTGTTCACCCAGAAAACGGCACCCACTCTGCCTTTCTGCTTCATGCCATATTATAAACACAAACTTGCTTGTCATCCTCTTTGCTCTGGTATCTTTTGGGGCATTTTTTTTACTAATACCTTCATAAGTGCAGTACATGCTGGGAAAACCCAGTAAATCAGATGCAAACTTCCCAGAAGTGAGTTAGGCAATGCTTGTGACAATCTTAAGATTATTTTCTCAGTTCATAATCTTGTTTTGACTAGCAAGTTTTCATTGTGCCTGTGGAATTCTCTTTCTGGAAGGGCAAGAACAAAAGGTGACTGTGGCTTATTTCAAATGCATTAGTTAAAGCTTATAACAAGATGTAAAGGAGAAAAAGCAAAATAAAAAAGGAAAAGATAATCTTTATATTACAACAAAATTGGTCACAGCATTACGTTTCCTGCTGTATCAACATCTTTACTGTAAATTACTAAAGGTTTATAATTCAGTTGCCACATTTCTTTCTGCCCTGAGACAGCATACTAGGAAAATGGCTTTTTGATTTATCTGAATATTTAAACAAAACCACACATTTCATATGTGTTTTTCACTCAACTCACTGTGAAAGCCATTGTAAAATAAAAACAATATTAAAAATGGGTGTACTTAAAATCTACTCAACAGTTTGATGACACATGCTTTAGTCATTTGTACAAAAATAGAGGAAGTCCATTATTTATGTCACTTTGAAAAGTAAGGTTTGCAGAAAAATAGAATTGGTCAGAGATTTTGGTCTGGCATTGTCACTCCAATATAAGAAAGATATTAAGCTGTTAGAGAGTGTCCAAAGTCATAATGTACCAAATAAATATAAAAAATACATAATTTTAAAGTATTACAATGAATAGAATAAATTTAGAAGGACCTAATAGATTTGTATATTTTTAATCTTTCTTCCACTGTCGCTAAGACCTTCCTTATTCACAGTCTTCATTTGGATACTAAGACCCAAGGCTAGAGTCAAAAAGCTTTTTACAAAAGTTTAATATGGCTTTTACACATATTGATAGGCACGCCAGGCAAATACCTCTCTGATCATAGCCAGGGTCAGCCAAGCACAAAAGCAAACACTGTCTGGTGCAGGAGCTGAGCAGGGCGTCACGGCAGCAGTGCTCCTCAGCTGAGCCCAAACCTCCTCCCCAGCAGCACCCCTCGCTCTGGCCTTTCCTCAGCAGCTTTCACTGGGGCCCAGGTCCCGCAGACACCCTGCACATGGACCCCATGGGGCTGTGTCTTTGGAATGGCAGCCGATTTCCACCCCTGGCCACGTCTGGGAGAATATTCCGTCTGCTACATACATGGTAAATTCAGGGTGGCAGGGAAATAAATGCATGTGTTGAAGGTATTTTTGCTGTGCTTTTAAGTTATTGTGCTTTGGTGCTTTGGCTCCTGATTCAATCTGGCTGACTTCTCAGAGAAGCTCACCAGGAGAGTTTGCTCAGCTCCCCCTGCCTGCCCTGCTGCAGGGACAATAGCTTCCAGGCAGCCACACAAAGCTTTCAGAATAACACAACAATTTTTGCTTTGGCCATCTGTCCATGGATTCAGATTAAAGTGCTTTTAGAGAAAATAATTCTTTGCCTTTTTTTTTATTGTTATTCATTCCACATTGCCTCTCCTGAGCCAGAGACAACATGATAGGTCAGATTTCTCGTACATCTCCTACAGTTTCAAAACCAAAAACACACTCTCTGTAAGCCATCAAAAAAAATCTTTAATCCTTAAACTAACAGTGTAATTATAAATCCATATTCCACAAAAATGTTCCCTACTAGCTATCGCTGTCAATAGTAAATAATTTACATAGAGAGGCTCTAATGGTAAACACTCCACTTAAAAACCATTCACAGCAGACAGCAGGATAACAGGGTTATTCAAACCAAGAAGTGAGAAATGTTTGACTCTCATGCAATTTCCCCACTGACAAAGAGCAAGCAAAATTCCACGGGTCTTCCTGCAGGCGGAAATGTGCTCAGTGGAGTAGAGGTGTAAGGTTGCAGGCAAGATGTTCGAGTGCAAATATATTACAGGCCTCTGAAATGAGCTCTGTCTAGTGCTGTATTGTATGATGCTTCCTGGAACAAAACTGGGAAGAGTTTGGTGAATGAAAAGACCCCTTCTCTCACATTGGGGGTTACATATAAGCTTCTGGCATGGTTTTGCTGGGGAGAAGTGCTACAAGGAATTCGTCCCCATTTCATCACCCTCCGACTCCCCGCAGAGCAAAGGGGGACCCCTGTGTTGAGCCTGATGAAGACTTGGCAGGCACCAGCCCTGCATGTGTGACTGAACTTTGCCTCATTCTGCAGGGCACACCATTACAAGGAACAGGAGAAGGACTGAAAAGCAATGGAAATTGGCTTGAAAGACTTGTTTTTAAGGGGTAACAGAATAAATAAATAAATTCAAAAGTAAAGCTGCTTGCAAATGTCTTAAATTTAGTCATGGCCAGTTGATGCCACCCTCCGGTTAAGTGGTTTCCAGTGCTTGCAGTCAAACTTTTCTCTCAGTGCACCAGGTTAAGACAGATATAGCACAAAATTGTAATTACCCTGTGGCAGAGGAAAAATTACCTGTGATTCCTATACCCTGAAATAAGCAGGAACCACTTGGTATTCAGTGCTAGAAAAAGTGAGGACCTGTCTGCCTTGGATTAAAACTTAGTTTCTAAACTCTCTTGTATTGTAAGCTTTGGCATCTTCGCTGCTTTCTATTTGAATGAACCTCTATTATCAGAGGCACACGAGAAAAAAATGTCAGATGTAAATAGAGCACATTGAACAAGCTTAAGGCAATAACAAACAAAGATTTTCTTTAAAAGACACAAAATGTCACCTATAAAGTAATTAATTACATTGTCTGAGTCTCATCAGACATATGTATCACATTGCTCCTTAATTAATGTTCTTCAGATGAAGTTGTACAATCAGCAGAAGTCCATTAAGGAGACAAAGTATTCCTATGTGGAATAGCTTGCTTGCTTTTCTTGCTTGTCTGTAAACTGCAGTTTTTATCTTTGTTTTTTCAGTTCCTATACACTGATCCAGTTTCATATCAGTAAAACACTAAAATGAGAAAAGAAGACATTTTTAATTTTCTAATTTCTTATTCCTACAAAAAATGTCATATCTGCAATAGGGATATATTGGGCAGTATATATTATTTGCTTGATTCTTGGAGTCATGAAATATAGATTATTTCCTGTTACTTAGTTCTCCGTGCCCAAACCTAATGTTATTAAATTCACTGTTATCCTGAGATATGTGTAAGGAACATTAAAAAAAAGCTTAACTGCTTTAATGTGTGTTATGAGTATATAATAAACCTAATCTGACAGGAAGAATGTTTAAACTTTAAACTTTACTAATTTCAATAAAAATAAAAAAAAAAAAAGGAGGATGAGTGGAGCAGAGTCATCTGTGTATGCACTATTAATGCACTAATAGAAAATTATATATGTAAAATGATGTGGGGAAGTGGTACTGTGACTTACACTGTATTTTCTAGAGGAATTTAACATACACCCCAAAAATGAATATTGAGTAGAGTGACAGACAATATGTAAGAGCATACTTGTTTTTACTGACTCTTCAAGTTGCTTGCAGTGAAGAAATCAAGAATTGAAGCACATGGCTTGTCATGGCACATTTGTGTTCACATGCTGTGATTCAGTCCTCAGATGCAATTCTGTAGTTAAATACAAGCTTCCACCCTCTTCTTCCAAGGGATGTCTGTCTTCTTCTGTGCACAGGATGAGGAGCACCCTAAGAATAAATGCTGTGAATATTACAATTATCCAGAGGTTTTCAAGCTTGTATGCCTGCTTGCTTTATTTTTTCTAACTAAGAATCACACAACCATTCTGAAACAAAACCAAGTCTGACCCACTGTTTTTTTGGAAAAAAGAAAAAAAAAGGCACCTTACTAACACTGGACATTGTTTCTTTTTCTTTTTTTTCTTTTTTATTTTCTGGCCTTTGTGGGTAGATGAATTCATATTGTAAGAGAAGACTTGTAGTAACTTAATGACTATTTTTCTAGTTGTGATACCTTGATCTTCTTTTTTCACATGTGGCAAATGTTTCTACTGAAGCTTTTAAATACTCAGATTTTGCCCATTTAAGCAGTTTCATTTGGCAACAAAAGAAAATCATGAACCACTCCTCCAGTTTCTACCTTGAAGGACACAAATAAAGGCCTCTCACCTAAACACTCTTACTATAAACAAACAGTATTTTCTGCCCATTTTTTTTGTTTGTTTGTTTTCTAAAATGGTTGGATTGGTTTTGATTAATTCTTCAACCTATAATGCAAACCTGACTCTAAAATATATGTAGACTTAGAGAAGCATAACTGAAACTGAAAAGAAAATCTTGCAATGGGAAGTGACACTGTGAATCTTAACTAAAGCACAACACTAAGCTATATATAGAATTATAGAATAGTTTCGGTTGGAAGGGGTCCTTGAAGATCATCTGGTTCCAGCCTCCTCTCTCCAGGAACTCTGGAGTGTCACACAGCCTGTAGAAGGCACAATGACTAAAGCTGAGCACCAGGAATAAGAAAAAAATACCATTTTAAAGCTGTGGATGGTTGTGACACCTTATAAACAGCACAAAGGCCAATTCTCTCTCCCGATAGCATTCAGCCTTATTTACTCATCTGGTTTAAATTACCAAGCAAATTGCTCTGCCAGCCCATTACGTGTGGTAAAAACCAAAGGCTCATACTTTAATTAAGGCAAGTGGCTGGAAGTCACAGCCAGCTGACTTTATGATCATGGGGCAGCATAGCCTGTCCAATGGCTTGGGCTCCTCTTCCCTTTCTGTGTTCCATCTTGAAGGTCCCTGCTCTGTGGGCAGGTGTTCAAGCCCTGAACACGAGCAGTTAAGCATGTAGCTGATCTGCATCAACCTGAGTANAAGAGTACATGACAACTTTTATGATAAAAAAATAAGTATTGCAAAAAAAAAATCATCTTTGATTTGTGTCTGCTAAGATGTTTCATGTATGTTCCTAAAGCTGGTAACAAATAGTAGGAAAAGAGCTGTAATAGCTGAATACAGTCATCATGGGCAACATATTCAAATGAACTGAGATGAAAAACTTCACTTTTTCTTATTTTCCTACTGACCATTTTTCAGGTGGAGAGAATTCCCATACAGGTTTCCTTAGCTGTAG
>WAAG01030334.1:12381-23680 GCA_013390105.1 Tichodroma muraria
TTAAGCATGTAGCTGATCTGCATCAACCTGAGTACCTGTTTCCCCAGTACCAGGAAAAATTCCCTCTAAGAGTACATGACAACTTTTATGATAAAAAAATAAGTATTGCAAAAAAAAAATCATCTTTGATTTGTGTCTGCTAAGATGTTTCATGTATGTTCCTAAAGCTGGTAACAAATAGAAGGAAAAGAGCTGTAATAGCTGAATACAGTCATCATGGGCAACATATTCAAATGAACTGAGATGAAAAACTTCACTTTTTCTTATTTTCCTACTGACCATTTTTCAGGTGGAGAGAATTCCCATACAGGTTTCCTTAGCTGTAGAGCAGTAGTGCCTATTTGGTAAAACAGAAGATGGCACTGAACCACAGTTTTTTGATCCATAACTTCGAAGCTTGTTTATACTTTTCCCACTATCATTCATTTCCATGCTGGCACTCAGCTCTAGCTCATGCAGAGCAGTTTTGAAGCAGAACTCATATGATTGTAATAGTCATTAGGCAAAAATCACCCACAGGCAGAGGTGGTGAGTGATTTTGTGGTGGAAGGGAGAGCATCCTGGGTATTGAATTTCATTTGTTTTTTACCCATGTTGCTTCTATGTGGAATAAAACTTCTAGTGAAATTCCACTAATTATCTCCCTTAAATGGTATTAACTATTTCTTTGAGAAGAATGAAAGAAAAAGTTTATTACAGCATATATTTTCATGAAATTCTTGGAAGTAAACCTATAGTTTTATATTCAGTTCTGATGCTTCTGAATAGTGAACAAAAAATATTTTCTTAAAATGAAAAATACACAGTCACAAGGGGAAAAAGATGATGTTTAGGAAAACAAGTTGTTGGCAGTACAGCTGTTTTCACAGCAAAAAAAGCAGACCAACATGAGCCACTTTCATCCATCTTTAGTCAGTATAAGAATGCACTGAGCACGTTAAGTAGAGGTAAAGTCCTCTGAGATGTAAAGGAATTGTTGGCTTCTTTTTTGCAGGCTGTAAGGCACTGCATTTGGAAACATGCCAGCGTGGAGATGGGTATTTTTCTGCTTGAGAAAGAACTTAATCAAGAAGACTTGTGATTTGGAGATGAAATAAAAAGATGTGTCCTGATTTACCAAAATAAAATGAGGTAGGAAAAGGACTGCCTAGCTAGAAATATTAGCAGTTCAACATTTAAGATGAACTCAATGCTAAGATATAGCAAATGGTTTCAAGAAATAGGAACACAAAAAATACTTACGAATATAAAAATCAATAACTGTTCACCTCTTTTGCTCATGCCTTTTCCACGCCTTAAATCTCCACAATCTGAAGATATTAGAGATTTGTTTAAAACCATAGCTCAAATATTCCCATTGTTCTTGTACAGGCTTGAAGCCAACCTGAGCTTCATCAGCCCTAGGATTCAATGAGAAAATGGTGATTTACATCCCTGGGGGCTCATATTTCTATCTGGAATTTCTGAGACTGAAATATATGCATAAGAGCTGTACAGTGGCTAGACAGTGAGTTCATCATTGTGCAATGTCTCAGACTTACCATGCACGTGCTGAAGCAAAGGTCACCATCACCCTCTGCAGAGCGTATGAAACAGGGCTGATGAGAGCCAGGCACCTAAGCCCATTGTTCCTCCACGAAAAGGTGGCTGTGTGGATGGCTATGGGTTTGGTTCACTCCTTTCCACCTTAATCCTCAAGGCAGATGGGGTTGAGTTCAGCATCACAAATTACCTGGCCTGTTCCAACAGATGGGTTTTGAAAAGGGTAGTNGCTTCCGATAGCAGTCTCTCAGCACCTTGCACAGTAGGATGATGTTATGCATCTCTGTGTATAATAAACTTTCATGCCCATATTCAACTTATTTCAGTAAGGAACACTCCATTCTGGACCCATCAACAATAGAAGAAAATAATCCCATTTATTGATCAATTCCAGTTTATAAACAGAATTCATATGTCATCAGAACTCTTTTAGTTTTTAATTTACAGAAATTTATCCAAGTATAAGATTATTTTCATAATCTTGTACTGCATGTACTGCAAAGACAATCATGTATTGCCTTTGGTAGGAAATCTGACTTAAGTAACCTCTAAGAGATTTTTGCTTTCCCACTTTTCTTCACTTATTTTGCTTCTCTGTTGACATTTATCACACCCTCACAGATGGATAAACAGAATGGTTTGCAGAGGGCACACAGTAAAAAAGCTCTCTAAATGATCTTGCCTAAAAATAATCCACAGGAAAAAAAAGCATCACTTACAAGTTCTCATTTCCACTTTTCCAGACTTGAAAAGGCACAAAAACCCACAACCCTTGGCAAAGGAACAATTTTCTTATCAGATGATACTTCAATGTACACAATGTGATTTCTCCCATCTCCAGGCTGTGTCACAGATCCTTTTATTTTCATCTAGGGCATTTACTCAAAAGGTTGCAAACATATGCATTGCTTTCTTACGTGCCAGTATGGACATCCCCCTCTGGAGCACCATCTCTTATCCATACTTCACATGCTTAGGATGCTGCACAGCCAACTCTTTTATCATATGAACAGGACACCCATGGCCATGACAGGCTCTTACCTTCTCACAACTGGGCATTCCTGTAGTTTACACCACTCCTTACCTGCATCAAACTCAACCCATAATATCACAGAACTGGCGAGAACAGTACTCCTATGCCCTCATGGCAAATGCAGACTTGTACTAACAAGGATAGCACCAGATGGAATGACCACCACAATTCCTGATCCATGAGAGAATAAAAAGTGAGGGAAAAAAGTGAGGGAAANTGGTCTAGCAGTTTCTACAGGATTGTTACTAACACATAAAGGGCAGTCATTCTTACAGCATTAAAGATATAATGACAATGATCTTCCATATCACAATTTTTTTAAAAATCCACAAAATCCACACACCCTTTGTAACATGTTTCACAGGCTGTTCTGCTATAAGGAGGCTCAGTGAAGATATCCCTTTCCTGCACTGCAAACTCATAACTAATCATGATACGAAATATATGATTATTACAGCCATCATTTTTACCCTTTCACTTCTAAAACTATCATTGCCAAATGCAGCAGACTTTTATATATAGCAGGGAAGATTATGGCAGGGAAGGTTAAAGAATTAACTTTCAACCACAAAGTGTTCTTGTTAACCTTTTTCTACAGACGAAGTGGCATCTTTTTGTGAACAAGTAGATTCAGCAGTGCCATAGCTTATAGGAGCCACTGGGGACAATTAGCATTATTGAAGCTTTATCAGACTCTGTTAGATTTAATTATGGACTCTAGACAGTTTGGACTTGATTTGGATCTCAAGATGGACATTCACAAATCAACATAAGCTTTCAGGAAATTCCTTTTCTTTTCCCAGAGAAATTTTTAGTTGAGCCTCATTGTGAGTTAACATAAAATTATTTTTAATTCTACAGAAGAGAAGCTGCTGGAAATCCTCAGGCTTATTTATTTTAGTGAAACAACAGTTTAGTACAGAAAATAAACACTTACTATTAGAGGGGCACCAAGATTAAATACATCAGATTAGATCTCAAATTGTCAAAAATATGTATTTCTAAAACATATTTGATTTTGAATTGTCCTTCTCAAGCTGTTTATATGGCCTTTCTGTGAGTTTCCATATCAGTGCAGAATAAAACCACAGCAATCTTCTTTTCAGGGCAAGTACGTAGACATTTTTGCAGCACTGAGATTTGCAATCCTTGCATTTACCATGTAAAAAAGTGCAAAGAATAAAAAAATAAGAAAAATAAAATAGAATTACTTTCTTCTTTCATATCAGATTTACATACTTTCTTTACCTATAAATATAGTAAATAAACACATCAGACAATGTAAACTGTGAGCTGCAACAACATAGCTCTTCCTAAGTCTGAGAAGATATAGCCACTTTTCAAAGTAGATCAGTTGGAATCAATTTACCCATTAATTGCTTCATTTTCTCTTTCCAATCCTCAGATTGATTTTCTATTCGAGACACTAGAAGTTGGTGAAGTCTGCTGGTAGCAAACGCTGTCAATCTCGATTTCCTTATTTATCTCAGTCAGTGAGTCTCAGTAAAAGATAGCATGGTACATCTTCTGCAAGAGTTTTCTCCAAGTAGATCTCAAGACATAGAAGAACTCAGTACCTCAAACTCCCATTGTTGCTAGCATACTGGCACCTCTGAACTACACGTCCAAAATGATGAAATTTCTGCTTGAAGAGAACTGCAATTTACTGGACAGAAACCCATCAGTTCAGGGAACTAGGTGCAACTGTCACATTGTGGTTTCATAATTTCTTTGTGCTTCAGGGCTGTTTTCTGCCTACTCTTTACATATCTTCTTCAATAAGTTAACAAATGAGGAGGTTGTTTTTCTACTGTGCATAGCTCAGCAGGAGTCTGGCAGGCCTCTAATTGATTTGCTAGCAAAGAACAGAATATGCACAAATGTGCAGAAGATCTTAATTCCATTAAACAAGAAGTAAAAATCAAATTGCCCATCCACCAACCACTCCACCACATCCCCCAAGAAGACACATAGAAAATTTCAGTTTTACTGTGGCTTGAAGTATGAAGTATATTGTGGTGTTCTGCCCAATCATACTGAAATTTTAAATGACTGTCTTTCAGGCTCCTGGAGACACAACAACTTCAACTTCGTTATTTCCTACTAAAATTCCCACTCTTCATACGTATTTGGTGGTAATGCTTTATGAAGAAAATGGGAGTCATTAATGAAACTTTGTTAAAATCCAGGCCACTTAACAGCCAGTAGAAGAACATCAGGCAAGCTCATGGGCTTAAGTCTGCACGTCTCAATCTATCCAACAAAGGCAAAGTTTTCCCAGAAAATGTCTTTTTCTTTGGATGATTGTAGGCCTGCTATTTACCAAGTGTATAGTTAATCATTAGTTTGTAAAGGAACTTTTATATCTAGATGCTTTGAGACTCAAAATTAACAACATAATCCACAGAGGAAACTTATTTTATAAAAAGTATATTCATTTTCTTTTAAAAATTCATTTCCATAAAAATATATGCCTTCATTTTAATGATTAAAAAATACATCTAGGTCTGGTAAGAATTAGTATGGAAGGAATCTGGGCAACTTATTTTTTAAATTTTTTTTTTTAATGTATAAAATATTATCTTTTCCACTGTGACTAATGCTTTGCAAGTCTTTCTTCTAACAGATTCCATGCTTTCATTTGAACATTGACAGACAGCATTTTATTTCATCTTCTAAACTGCATTTAACAGGCTTGATAACTAATAAAACTAATTAAAAGTTTTTCTTAATCTCTCCTCAGTTAAAGTGTTTTTTCCTCTAGTGCTATTCTTTAGCTAAGTTTCTTATTCAACCATAAGTGGAGGTTTGAAAGCTACTCTGTCTCTGGGTGTACCTCTTAAGAGAGATGGAAAGTCAGAATAAAACCCAACTCAACATATTTCAGTCTTTCTAAAGATCTTCTATTCAGTGGAGAACACAATTCAGCACCCACAGGGGAAAATTGTCATCAGAGACACAGTTATTTCTTGTAATTATCTATAGCAAGATTTTAAAATGGCTGCACCCTCTGTCAAAGATATGCTAAACTTAACCAGGAAGCAGTTCACTGAATCCTGGAAGAAATCCTGCCGTGTTAGAAAAGGTTTATCTTTCTCAAGTGCTGGGGGAATGGAAGCAGAAGAGCAGGCAGGAAACCACATCCTCACCCAAGAAACACCAGGCAATGTCACCCCACCCAACCCCAGTTCCACGAGTCCGGGGTAGCACTGGTGCCAGCTCACACCTGTCCTCTCCCACCTGCGAGCGCATCGGTCCCGGCGCGGCGCGGGGTGTCCGGGCTGCACAGCAAGAAGTGCCCTGCCAAGGGCTTTGCAGCCGGTGGGGAGCATGGGCTACTTCAGCTGGCTAAAGGAGAGCGGGCTATCACTGCGCGGGCTAAACCACCAGGCGGCTTAGAAGCATTTAACTATTGACTCATCGTAATCTGTATCAATTTATCTTCTGCTATTGAACGGAATTTCTCTGATGCATGAGTGGTTCCATAATTATTTTTTCAATTTGGATGGCACTTGTCAAAATTGGTACAACTTAATTATACTTTGTCCAGTAGTTTTTAAAATTGAGACCGGAAAAATGTTGATTTCTTGTATTTAAAAATAGCTAATTTTCATACAGTAAGGAAATATTCATCATTCTACTTTTTTTAAAATGCCATAGAAGCTCACAACAAATAATTCCATCTACTTCGAGAAAATGTTATGATTTGATGACTAGAAAATATCTGTAAATGACACTTTTCCACTATGTTTTCTATTTAGCGTTAGTTCTAATTGTAAGTCTCTGGGGTTTTTTCAGACCAGTGCTAAAATTGTTATCAACTTGAGAAGTATTCCCAGGCTGAGAAGCTGCAGAAAAAAGCTGTTTTTCAGAAAGCTATGAAAATTACTTTCTCCAGCTCCTGAAGAAGTCAAATGAATTCTAAAATGTCCTTCTAACATAATATACACATAAATGCCAAAAAAGAGGTTATTGCAGTCACTCACAGGCAGAATACGCTGGCAGCAAACGCCTGAATGTTGATATTAATGATTCAATTCCTACTACATTATTATGTCCAGATACAAAAAGTTCGTTCCTTCCACTAAACAGGGTCATCTGTCTTTGCCTTAAAATGTTGTTAACAAAGTTCTTCAAGAAGAAGGTTTTTTTATCTGCCACAACAAAAATAAAAACCAAGCATCTGTTGAAAGGTTCACTGAACACATTACAAAGGTCTTGAACAAGTCTACTTTTTAGCCCCAGTTAATGAAAATATTTGTCCATATGAACATTCTTTCACCACTATAAATAAATGATCCTAATGTTACATTAACTATGGAAGAAAAATCAAATCACTATCTTGAGAACTAACCCCAGAAAAATTGTGTAACCATTATATGCACTAAGAAAGCATCCTTGGAATAAAGTAAGAACCTGATTTCATTGCTTGTAACAACTTAAAAATATGCCACTAATTTGCTTAAGAATATTATTATTAAGAGAACAAAAGTAGAGACTCTAGCTTATTACTACTTGCTAGTTTGTGTATATGCCTTGAACTCTGAGCTGTTCCGAACAGAAATTTTCACAAATAGTACATCTTTAATGCTACCAAGAGGAAGTATCAGCAGTACTAAAAATGTTATCATCTGTTGTTGAAGTTTTATATCTTACATCATTTTGGTCAGAAGGGAAAAGTTGGATCTCCAGGGCCTCCAATGTTGCTATTAGGTATATAATGTGGTTTTCCCCATTTATTTCTTGATATGCCAGATAGTGATATAGGGACAGCTAGGAGTGGTTTAAAATCATCTGTTTAAAATCATCTCTTTTCTTTGTAGGCTTGTCTAGCAGGGAAAATACCTAGACTCAGTAAGGATTGGAAAAATCCTGCCTAAGGGGGTTGCAGATCTATTTGAGGAGGGTCACGTGTTGCAGTCCTGCTCCTGGTACGCTCTAATGCCACAGAGCAGCGTTCCAGGGCCTGGGAGCATCAGGTGTCCAGCAGGACAGAGGCAGATTGGCTGAATCACGTCACCAGAAGGGCTTTTAGTTTCACATAAGAGAATTAAGTATTCTCTTTGACTGCTCCACCATATGCAAATCCAGGCAGTTGTGTGGTCTTAACTCCTATCTGGGTTTAACTGCCTTGGCTGTTTCAGTCTCTCTAAAAAAGCTGGTCTGGAATTATCATATTACACAGTCTATATGTCACATTAAAGTCATATCATTGTTGTACTTCTGGACTAATTTCATTGTAATCAGGAAGAACTTACTCCTTGAAAAGCACTTTCAGGTAATCCTCTGTATTACTTTAAATTTGTTTCCCTTCTTACATTCTTTAATTATAGCACAATGTGACTTAGATAATTATCTTTGTAGCTTTATCCATCCAACAGTGAGAATAAAAAAAATAAAAATTTATAAATAAAATGAATGCAACACTTTTAAGAAATATTAAGCCATTTGAATCAGTCCACTGATAAATATGCCAAGCACAAAAATTATTTTTCGAACAAGTCTAAAATTTCAGTGGAGTAGAATTTTTGCTCACTTTCTACCATCCTTTGTCAGCATAATTTAAAAACACCCTGCATTTCTGCTTTGAAAAGCAGCCACCTTAAATCAAATAAAACTCTCATTAAATTTTCCACACTCTCCTTTAGGAAAATTCAATTATATGGTTTTTCCCATTGTCTGTCTTTAGTGTTGTTTAGCACAGCCATTGAAGTGATGCTAAAACAGCAGCACAGGGTGGATGCAGAATGTATTAATAACAAAATAATTGGAATGTCAAAGCTCATGAATTAGCCCTTCTCAAATTCAACTGCAATCAGCAGATTATGGGGTTTGTGCCTTGTACAAACTATAAACACTGCAATTCATTATATGCATATCCAATATTTTTTTCTCTAGACTTCTTTGCCTCTGAGTGCTAAATCAAGAAATTAATCCTTCAGAGGTCAGTGAAAGAGGCTTTATTGCTATTCACAAAATCAAATACTTGGAACAACAAACAGTCTGGGCAGCTCCCCCAGCCCAGTATATCACCACTCCATGTGTGCTTAGCATTCCATTGCTAGAGAGTTAGAGGGAATTATTCAGCTGAGCTTAAAATTCAGACAGTTTTCAGCTATTGCTCCTTTCTCCTGAAAACTCTTAACTTCAATACACCAGAAAAAAATATTAGTTCTGTAGGAGGAGAATGTGGACATGATTAAGGCTTAAATCCTTTCTTCCTGAGCCTGTCCCTCAGGACTGATCCTTTCTTCCTTTAAACACACAGCTTTCTGCTGAACCCTCTTCCATGCCCACATGAAATAACTTCTTCACCCTCTTCTTGCATACACATAAAAATACCAAACAGTGTTGTGGTAGTACAATAGACAATGACAAATACACACAAGCCAACATATCTTTAATTTGTAGACATGAAAAAATAAACTGGGGAGGGAAAAAACCCTCTCTTTTACTGTCTACAGAAATGCCAATACACAAAATAAAAAATTACCTCCATCTAGTTATTGTACCTTTTTGACCTAGAGTTCTGCGCTAGATTTCTTTACCTCCTGTCACAAAGAACAGTTCAAGAGTTCAGTTCAGGTGAAAATTCTTCTGTGTGGAAACAGAGACCACTTTTAAATTTAATACTTCTATGATTATTATTTTTTCTCACATATAAAATCCGATGGTCGTTGATAAGTTACCCAGAGGGAAAAAGGCCTTTTCAAGAGTACTTAACTCCTTTAGACATTACCCACACTTTGCAAAACTTTTCTTCAGTGACTCTAGGGAAAGCTAAATTCTATCTGGCATGCATCCCATGCACAGCTTTTTAATAAAATTGATGGACAAATATTTTTTTAACCTGGTGATCCTCTATGTCATTGATTCCCCTAGGCTGTAGAAATGCCTATGCCAAAAAGCCATAGCCTCCGGGAGTATGTAATATGACATGTGCTTAGCTTGTTTCCTTAACTACATCAAAGATAACAGCTTTTTCTGATTTTTAAAAATACCTTTTTTTTCTATATACACATTGCATATATTGTTGTACAGGAAAAGGGTAGCTGTATTACAGTGCAGCTGTGCCTTACAGTAGCTAAAATCTGTAGCTGCCCTGTACATTAACAATCAAAAACACAAAAAAAAATTTCTGCTTTTCTATGATTTACCTTCCCCCCCTCCGCCTTTAAACTTCTAACTAATCAAACTTACCATCAAAAATAATTTCCTTCTTCTTCCCCTCTCAGCTCCACCTGGGCTCTTCCTTTATTGTGATATTCCCTTGGAGCATCTTACTCTATTGATACTGATCAGCTTTTGTCTCAGTCTCTAGTTGAGTTCTGAGCAGTTATTCTTCCCTGGTGCTATCTAGTGCTAATAGCTAACTAGTGCTTCAAAACTAGAGTTCTGCAGGTTGATGCCTCATATTTCAAAGGCCGAAAGGTTTTCATGTTTTCAAAGTTGCCTGTTTTTTCTTATTATATCAGCAGATCTAGTAAAAGGTTTTATATCTCACCCATGAACCTTGTTTAACCCAGATTGCAAAGAACCACATTCATTTTTTTTCAGGTTTTTAATGGATATTTTACTAAGACCTTTATGTTTGCAAATATCAAATACCTTGCTGAATGTTACAAAACCGATCTCCTACAGCTGTCAGTTAATTTATTTAAATACCAAAAGTAATGCATTTTATATTAAACAACTACTGAGGGAACAAAAGAGAAAGCATTTTTTTGCTTTATTTCCCTAGCAGAATCCAAGCCTTGCCTGTGGTCCACTCAATTTAGGGACTACATAATCTCTCTGTAAATTCCACAAGTGAGTGCTGCCTGGTTATTGTCACCACATAATGTCCAGTAAGAGGAAGCAAAGCTTGCAGGGGGATAACAGAGTATTCACATAGCTTTGCATAAATATTGGATAATGGCTTCCCTCTGAGAGATTTGTAATGCTTGCATTAAAAATAACTGGAGTGTATATCAGATTAGTCTTTTCACACTTCAGAGTTATGCAGCTTGGAAGAACGACAGTGTAACTCCCATTTCATACATTCAGTACCTCATGTGAAACAAGTTCTTTCAAAAAATAAAACATACCAAATCATGTACTAACAATTAAATTACTAATCTCTATATGAATGTATTAGCAACTATTTGCTCATAAATAAAACCATATATAAATATGCAGTTTAATAGTAAATCTGTATGAGCAGTTTGTGGGTCTGTGGAGTTTTCAGTCAAATGACACGAGCTCATATTACTCTGGGAATCTTTCTTTTATGCAAACAGCTGGATCAGGCCAAAGAACTTTGCCAAGTTTCATTTCTCTACTTTCCTTCTTAGACAGTCTTCATACACTAATGTCTTTGACGTGTCATTTACCCAGCAAACAATACTTCATTCCTTGGGAGGCAGGAAAAAGGTAAGGAACATTTTCCATTTGCTTTGTTGCAGGATTCTTGCTCTCAGGAAGGTCTTGCCCAGCCTTGTGCAAATTGGTTCAGGAATGGGATTTACTTCCTTCTGCAAAAACATAGTTCTCATCCTAGGAGTGCCCAGGGTTGCTGAAATTCCCCTGATGAAAAGGATACACTTTACCTGGCTCACCTCTAACCCATTTACAGCTATTAAACTACTGATCCTGCAAGACATTCAGTGCCTCCTGTTCCCACTGAAATGGAATACAGTCTTAAAACTGAACAATTTACAATGCCATTATTTACCTCTTTCCAGC